>VKOC01030371.1:0-12459 GCA_009364415.1 Spea multiplicata
TCTGACTCCTGCCCCTACCATACTCCACTCTGCCTCCTCCCCCCTCCCATACTCCACTCTGCCTCCTGCCAGCAACGGATCTTCACTAGACACCAGGGAGCCGGGTAGAGAGGCAGAGTGGCGTATGGGAGGGGGAGGAGCCACAGTGGTGTATGGGAGGGTGGCTCCCATACACCCCTCTGACTCCTCCCCCCTCCCATACACTGCTCTGCCTCTCTACCCGGCATCTTTACTGACCGGCACTTTCACTGCAGCTTCATAGAAGCCACAGTGTAAGTGAAGGTGAGTAACGGAGGCTGTCTGTGAGATGCAGATCCCCACCAGCTGACAGAGAGGATGATTCTCTGTCAGCCTGTGAGTGTCTGCATCGCACAGACAGCCTCCGTTACTGCCCTTCACTTACACTGTGGCTTCTATGAAGCTGCAGGGAAAGTGCCGGTCAGTAATGGAGCCGGGTAGAGAGGCAGAGCAGTGTATGGGAGGGTGGAGGAGGCAGATGGGAGGGGGGAGAGAGCCGGAAGTGAGAGACCGGCCGACAGTGAGGGGAATCCAGGTCCCCTGCAGCGTTGCGGGGGATCTGGATTCCGGTGTTATAATCCGATCTCTGTTTGAGATCGGATTATTATAAGGAGAGGAGTTTTTCAGAGCATTTGCTCTGAAAAACACCTCTTTTTATAATCGATAAAAATAGATTCGATTAATCGATGATGAAATTCGTTGCCTACGATTTTCATAATCGATTATTATCGATTTTATCGATTAGTTGTTTCAGCTCTATAAAGTGCGTTATTTCTGGTGCCATGGACAATTCATCACTGTAAATGAATAGTCCATATTTGATAAATCTCATTCAAATACAGGTGAATAAATAAAACAAAAACGAAAGTGCTGAGTGAAATTCAAAGCTTATAAATCTGTGCAAATTTTTTTTTTATTATTCATTAATAAACGCAAGAATATCAAGGTCAGTATTAAGACCCCCCCTTTTGTGTGTCTGAAATTTATAGATCCACTCGGTCTCTTTTTTCGCCAACAACTGTTTCAAATCTCCACCTCTCCAGGACGCTCGGGGCCAGGATTGATTTTAAGCTTTCTACTTTCTTGTAAATTATATTCGGTTTATCTGGGAGGTGATTTTTTAAGACGTGATCTTGATGTAAAATAGGCCAACACTTTTTAATTGCCTTTTTAATTTCAAACGCCTTATCAATATATTTTGTTAGGAACGAAAAATCAAATGATTTTTTTGACTTGTGTTCCCTTTCTTTCAGAAAAAAATCCCTCTTATTTTTAGTTACACTTTCCAGATGTTTCTGTAAAAGCTCTTCTGGATAATTCCTTTCCCTAAATTTGTTCATTAGTAGTCCGCTCTGAGTTAAGAACTCATTCTCTTTAGTACAATTCCTACGGATGCGTGCAAATTGTCCTTTGGGGACATTCTGCAGCCAATTCGGGTGATGACAGCTGGCATAATCTATATAACTGTTACCGTCTGTTGGTTTAAAGAACGTTTTGGATTTTATCGTGTCTTCCTCTATATAAAGTGTCAGGTCTAGAAAGTTGATTTCTTGGGGATGAATACATGATGAAAATGTCAAATTATATTGATTATCATTTATAAAGTCTAAAAATGTATTAAGATCCTCCAGTGTCCCTTTCCATATGATCAGTACGTCATCAATGTAGCGCCGCCAGAGGACCAGGTTCGCACCAAACGGGTTATTAGACCAGATGGAATTAGCCTCCCAGTCAACCACATATAAATTGGCATAACTTGGTGCGAACCTGGTCCCCATGGCGGTACCACAGAGCTGCAGGTAAAAATCATCGTTAAACCAAAAGAAATTATGATGGAGGATAAAATCAACACAATCCAATATAAATTTACTTTGTAAGTGATTCATATTATTATCTCTCTGGAGAACTTGCCTAATAGCCTCCAAGCCCCGATCATGAGGAATTGATGTGTATAGGGAAGCCACATCAACTGTTATCCATAAATAATCAGATTGCCATTTTATATTATGTAAAATACCAAGAATGTCTTTGGTATCCCGAATATATGAAGGAACATCCTTTACATATTGTTGTAAAAAATAATCAACATATTGGGAGGTATTGCTCGAAAGAGAATTAATCCCACTAATAATGGGTCTACCAGGGGGAGATGTAATGCTTTTGTGGATTTTAGGCAGGAAGTAAAAAACCGCCACCTTCGGGAACTTGATGTTTAGAAAATCATATTCTTGTGTGTTTAAAACTTTATTCTTTCTTCCTTCTTGTAACAACTTTACGAATTTCGTTTGAAATAAATTTGCAGGGTTATTAGTCAATTTCTGATAGGTGATCTTATCATCTAAAATTCGGTTTGCTTCCTGGATGTAATATGCCCTATCCATGATCACTATTGCACCCCCTTTATCCGCCGATTTGACGACAATCTGTTTCTCTTCTTTTAACTTCTTAAGTGACTCTTGTTCTTCCCTTGACAAATTGAATTTTCTATTTTTATTGGATTCAATTTTTTCAAATTCTTGTAAGAGCATATCAGCAAATACTTTTATATGTTCACTTTTCTCGTACTCAGGATAAAACTTTGATCTAGGTTTAAATGGCGTATGTACATATGGATCTGACACAATGGAATCTAAAGTTCCTGAATGATTATGTTCCCGTTTAAGAAAAAAACGTTTTACTGTTAACTTCCTCAAAAACTTTTGGATATCTATAAAAAGATTAAACCCATTTGGGCCTTGGCTGGGGGCAAATTTAAAACCTTTTGATAATAACTCAATTTCGGTCTGTTCCAAAGGGACCTTTGAGAGATTAATAATGTTCTTAGTACTAGTAGATGTTTTTATTTTTGTCTTGGTGTTTAATCTGAATCCCTGTCCTCTAACACCTCTACATCTCTTAAGGTTTTTCGTTTTTTGATTGGAGAGTGTGTAAATGGGGAGAATCTGTTCCTCGTTTCGGTCAATAGACTCGGGGGAGGTTGTTCTATAGGTCCCTTTTTTAGGGATCGCTCCCTGTCTAAAAAAACCTTCTTAGGATCTTGGGGGTTATCGAGCCCCGAACGTCTCTCGGGATTATGCTGATGGTCTGTATTTACAACGGATGAATAAAGTCGTGTACTTTGTGTTTTTTTAGAATAATGTGGATTTTTTGATATATTTTCCAATTACTCTCATTTTTGTCATAAGTGTTATGGTGTCTATTTTTATTTTCATAAGTGTTAAAACAAAATCTATTATTTTCATGTGACTTCTTGTATACTTGGGTCTGTCCTTTATGTCTAAAAGAATTATTTATTTTTGGAACTATTTTGTGTGTACCTTTAAGATAATCATCCTTATCCCTCTGTAATTTTTTCTTTTTATTGTTAATGATCGACTCCTCAATCTTTAATATTTTTGCTTTCAAAGTCTCATTATTCTTTTCTATTTCTGAAACACTAAAATGTCTATAGACTTCCTCCTCCGTTTGTTTAATGTTTCTCTCTATTTCCTCAAGTTTCTGTTGTTGTACTTCTATTAGAGCTTTCATAAGTTGGAACGAGCATGTTTCAAAAATCTTATTCCATTTCTCCATGAACTCATTATTTTCCTGCCCAAATGCTGGATATTTTTGAATCCTCAAACCCCTTGGGATCAAGTTATTTTTTAAATAATGTTCTAGAAAAGTGACCTCCCACCACTTTTTGACTTCTTTTTCAGCAAGTCTTTCCAATTTATTAAACAAATTGATGGTGGGAGGTAAATCAGCGTGATTCGAAGTGAATAAAGTGTTAATTTTAAGGGACCTTTGTTCCTTAGTGCTAGTGTATAAGCTTTGAAATTGGGCCATAGCCCCATGTGAAAAGACAAAGGTTAAGGAAGAAAAAAACTAGTGCAAACAGAAAAAAACCAATGTTCCACGTGAAATGATAAAATGACAATAAATACTTCCCCACACTAAAAGCAGCTTCCACAAACACTCTTCCTTGAAGTGTAAACGAAATTCAGCAACCAATAGTGGAGCGCATATACATGGGGGAACAAAAAATAAATACCAATAGTGTAATATGTAAATCAAATAATAATAAAATGAAGTGTAAGATCCACTCACAGGTGGGCTGGATACATAAGGCTCATCAACAACGGACTCTGGATACACTTGATAGCTGTAAGACCAAGGAGAACCACAATGGTGCAGTATCTTTAAGTTGCAATAGAATAGATCAGAATTGCACTTACATCAATGAAGTGGCACAACTCAACGAGTAATGTGCAAAACGCCAAATCAATGGAAACTCCGGTAAACAGCTAAAAGATATTAAATTTATTGGTCTCGACGCGTTTCGCCGATAGCACTTCGGCTTCTTCAGGAGACAATAAACCAATATTAAAATAAACAGAATAAAAACAAAATAAAATCGAATTAACCGTTCAAGAAGTCCGTGGTCCGTATTATATGGGTGCTTCCGGGTACGTCATCACGTTGTATACGTAGAGGACCAAGTCCTAATCACGTCATTCCGTCCAGATGCGTCATGACGCTTCTGCGTCTCTGTAGGTGTTTTCAGATTTCTTCACTCGCTTCTACGATCACAACACACGACTGGCAAAACGCACTTCCGGGTTGGACGAAGGAAAACACGACGCACGGCTAGCAAAGCGCACTTCCGGATTGGACGAAGAAAAAACGTAACAGCAGTATACCGCCCATCCACTACTGTACTGGCCTTTCTGTCACAATATATATATATATTATATATATATATAAGAACAAAGGAAAGAGACAAGGGAGAAAATGGAAAAAAGAACAAGAAAAGAGGAAAAAATTTCTCAAAGAAGAAGGGCAGAAGAAAAAAGAAAAGTTAATATAAATGATCAGGAGAATAAAAAGGAAAAAAAATTAGTTGCACTCTTTTCTCCAAATCCACAGAAAAAGAAAATATTAGACCAGACTCTAGAAGAATCAGGACAAGTATATGAAAATCCAGACGAATTAGGCAATACTGAAATAACAGAATCTTGTTTTACTGAAAGAAAAATCAATAAAAATTCTAAACAAAGTGAAATACTATTTCAAGAAAATATGCAGCAGCGCACACAACTGTACAGAACAACAATTAATACAACTAAAACAAGATAAAAAATCTATTTTCTGGATATTAAACCCTTAATGACAATTGACGGTCCGGGCACGTCACCCGAAAACGAAGTGTTAACGACAATTGACGTGCCAGGACCGTCATGACTTTAAACAGGTGCAGAAAGCGAACGTAGATCAAACGGTGCATTCACCAGCACCACGATCGGCACTAGGGGCACCATACATTGTAAAAGTGTTTAGGAGTGTTTAGGAGGCGATCAACGATCACCTCCTAAACTTCAATGGTGTCATTGAAATGCCTCAATCAGGAGGCATTCAGCGACACCAAACACTTACCCCAGGACGGGCTGTGACCCCCCCGAGAGGGTGTCTAGTTTTCAAAAATATATGGTTTTATTGGGCAAACTGAAATGGCCCGGCTCAAAGATGTACCAAATAGGGCATGGGCAGTGGATACCCAAATGCCAAAGTTCAACATTGAAAAATGTGCATGCCCCAAATGGGGCCCTTTCCCCCCCAAACAGCCAGGCAAAATCATTCATGTGAGGTATTGCTGTACTCAAGAGATGTTTATTCATACCTGAAGTAAAATGTGTGTGAAATTTGAAATGCCCTGGGGTGTCGCCACTGCTCAGGACGAATAGTAGAATCTATCTAGGAGTTTTTTTTCATTACCTTTTATAGATAAGTAAAATATTTTTCAACTAAAAGTTAGAAAAAGTCATTTTTTTTCAAAATGTTTCACCATATTTTATACTTTTTTTAATAGTAAATAAATGATACAATCAAAAACAATGTCATCTCAAGAAAGCCCTTTTGTCCTGAAAAAAAAAAAAAAAATATAACTGTGTGGGTTCAGTAAACGGGAAAGAAGAAAATTACAGCTAAACACGAGGAGCGCAGAAATGTTAAAACGGCCATTGTCATGAAGGGTACAAAAAATAAAATCAGCCTTTGTCAAGAGGGGTTAAAAATGAACTCAGCAATATTAACGAACAAATAAAGTTAAAGCAAGACAACACAAAAGAGAATCAACAATTATTAGAAAACAAAATAACTACACTGGAAGACAAACTAGCAGAAATGGAAGACAGAAGTTGTAATAAAAATATAGATCACTATAAAAGATTTAATACCCACTCTAATACTATTATTTCAAGATATGGGTGTTACAGAAGTACAAAATGAAAATAATATAGAAAAAGCACACAGGGTAGCAAAACCCAAATCTATTACTATGGAAACTCCTAGAGACGTGATTATCCAACTATCAACATTCCACATTCGCCAAAAAATTCTTACATCAAGAACATATAATCCAGAAGATGAAAGATTAAAAACATTTTTCAAGACTTATCACAAAGAACACGACGACAGAGAGCTGCATACAAGGATATTACCAAGATTTTCAGAGAACATAATGTGCATTATAAATGGATTTACCCCACTAAATTGATAACACATGAAGGAAAATCATATCAGTTTGATACTTTTAAGAAGGTCAAGATTGGTGGGAATCTAAAAAGAATTGAAATAACAGAGGTATAAATATATATATATTTATTTTCTTTTTTGCTTGTTGCCCCCGAGAACACGATTGGAGTAGCCCATATATTTTGATAACCACAGACGGAAATTTTTTTTCTCCCATGTGGTTCAGCGACAAGTGGTCCAGGAAGAGGGGAAGGACCTATTGGTTCAATATGAACCATACAGGCACGACAGACACAGGGATGGATTACTTTTATATACCCTACTGTCATGTTTTGTTTTTCTTTTATGTTTTAGGTTGTGTCAGCAATTTTTGGACACTAAGTCCTATTTTTTTGTCATACTTGGTTTTTTTTTTATGGTCGGTATCTGATTTTTGGGCCCTTTTTTTATTTATGCCGGGAATATGTATTGATTAAAATAAGAATTGAAATAAGATGGTTCGCTTTTTGTCATTAAATGTACAAGGACTAAACAGTCCTCATAAGTGAATTACTCTACTTAAGTTATAAAAAAAAGAAAAATCGATATTTGTTTAATCCAGGAATCACATTGGCTTAATTCTACAAGATATAATATGAAAGGGAGATATATAACAAAAGTTATAGCTTCCTCCATGACAGGGAAAAAAACAGAGGAGTAGCAATAGTAGTTACAAAGAGAATAAAAATGGATATCATATACCAAGAGCTAGATCCAGAGGCTAGATTTATAATACTAATTTGTAAGATACAAGATAAAATATACACTTTATTTAATATTTATGCTCCGAACCAAAACCCAGTGGGATATATAGAGAAACTATTTAAAAGTTATCTAAAGGAGTACTAATTTTGGCCGGAGACTTCAATTGTGTTTGTGATGTCTTAAGGGACAAGACGATACGAAGAGGGGAATCTATTAGTAAAAACATAATTAGATCTGCCAGATTGATGACAAGTTTCATTTAAAAAAAACCCAACTCTTTGATATTTGGAGAGCATTGGCGCCACACGTATCATATGTGCGAATAGATTTAATTTTGGGGAAGAAATTATTAATCGAGTGTATAAAGAAAGTTCTAATTAAAGATATAGTATGGTCTGACCACAATGCCATTATCTGGGAGATCCATTCAAACAATTCACAAATTATACATAGAGAATGGAGATTAAATCCAAATTTATTGAAACAACCATATGTAGATCAGTTAGAAACTACTTCACGAAAACGATAAAGAAAATATCACAAGCAACTTTGTGGTGCACCTACAAAAGTGTAATCAGGGGCAATTTGATTAAATTAGGCAGTTTTGAGTATAGGAAAAGAGGCCCAGATCTCTTGACTCTCTATATATAAATCTATATGAACTTGATTTGATAAATAAAAAATCACTGACTAAATTCAGATCCAATAATATAACTCTCCTTAAAAAAAGAATACATGAATGAAAATAAATAAAAATTTAGAGAGATTAACCCCTTCAATCCCAGGGGTTTTTGGTACCTCAAAGCCCGGAGCAATTTTGCCATTTTTGGGGTATGTCATTTTAGCGATTATTCTCATTTCCTGTGAATAGTGTATCCATGTAAACTATATATTGTTTGATACCATAGTTGGATGATTAGCTGAAAATTTAGAATGAGAAATTTAGGAAAAACTAGCGAAGATTAGAAAAAAAAAAACGATTTTTTTTACATTTTCCCTCTGAATCCTCACAAAATTAGGTAAAGTGATGGAAAATCCCCTCCAAGTTTATCAATTCAGGTGTCCTGATTTCAGAAATACCTAATTTATATAGATTTTCCAGACTTTCCCAGCACCAGGGAGCATACTATTAGGTGTACAATTTTGTATAATTTTTATGCCTATGGCTTAACCGGTTTGGGGGTTGTGAACGGGGGCAGGAGGGTTATACTGGCTAGATGTTATGCTAGGGCATAAGTAAGGTTTTTTAATTATTTTTTGTATGATCTTTTTTATATATATATTTTTTATTTTTTTACATTTTTTTGTATTTTTTATATATTTTTTTTTACACAGAAATGGTTAGAGGTCCTCCTAGGGACCTCCTGAACATGCCAGTGATGTCACAATGACATCACAGCTCACATTATAATTTTTGTTTGCATTATTTATATTATCATTTAATTAATTTTTTTAATACTATTTTTTATGTGATGACTAACTCCCCGCGATCCCCCTGCACCGATCACACTGTGATCCTCACAGACCTGCATAGAGATCTCAGTGTCTCTGTGCCTCATCGGAGGGCAGGATATCCCCGCAGGATGTGTCCCTGACGCTGCACGAAGGGTTGGACGTACCGGGGCGTCCATAGGGGTTTCTTAATAGGCGTTTTTTTGGACGTCCAGGTACGTCTATAGGGGATTGAAGGGGTTAAAACAACAATGGTATTTTACAAATAATAGAGTACATAAGATTCTGATAGACTTAAAAAGAAACAGGCAAAGGACTGTATCTACAAAATAGTTAAGGATAATAGAATATATATGACCCCAGAAGGAATTGGAAGTGCATTTAATCAATATTATGAATCACTTTACAATATAAAGACTATTATAAATCCAGAAGAAATTAAAACATTTCTAGATTTCCATAGATCAACTAAAAGAATTAAACAAAGCAATAGAAGAAAAAGAGGTAATAAAGGTTATTGAAAATCTTAAAAACCAAAAGAGTCCAGGCCCTGATGGCTTTATCAGAGAATTTTATAAAATCATTAAAAGTAATATAACTAAATGTTTAACAGTTATGCTTAACGAATTAAGAATGAAAGTATTAGCTCCAGAAGAACTCTTAAAAGCGAATATACTCCCAGTACTCAGTGGCGACTCTAGAAACAATATATAGGGGGGGGGGCACACAAGATACCATAGTCAACCTGGGGGGGCATTCATAATTTCCAAAAGTAATATGCTGTGGAATTATACTTTTGTTATTGGGCTAAAATAATACTTGATCATTCAACATAGTAACATAGTAACATAGTTCATAAGGTTGAAAAAAGACCAAAGTCGATCAAGTTCAACCTATATACATATTGTGTCCCTACCGTGTTGATCCAGAGGAAGGCAAAAAACCCTTATGAAGCAGATGCCAATTGCCCCATACCAGGGGGAAAATTCCTTCCCGACTCCAAATATGGCAATCAGAATAAATCCCTGGATCAACGTTCTGTCCCTATTAATCTACTATCCATAACTTGTAATATTATTGCTTTCAAGAAACACGTCCAGGCTCCTTTTAAACTCTTTTATTGAGTTTACCATTACCACTTCCTCTGGCAGAGAGTTCCATAGTCTCACCGCTCTTACTGTAAAGAACCCCCGTCTGTGCTGGTGTAGAAACCTTCTTTCCTCCAGCCGTAGAGGATGTCCCCTTGTTATAGATACAGTCCTGGGTATAAATAGGTCCTGGGAGTGATCTCTGTACTGCCCCCTTATATATTTATACATAGTTATTAAGTCCCCCCTAAGCCGTCTTTTTTCCAAACTAAATAACCCTAATTCTGATAATCTTTCTGGGTACTGTAGTCCTTCCATTCCCCTTATTACTCTGGTTGCCCGTCTTTGAACCCTCTCCAGCTCCACTATATCTTTCTTGTACACTGGTGCCCAGTACTGTACACAGTATTCCATGTGTGGTCTGACTAGTGACTTGTACAATGGTAGAATTATTTCCTTGTCGTGGGCATCTATGCCCCTTTTGATGCACCCCATGATTTTATTTGCCTTAGCAGCAGCTGCCTGACACTGGTCGCTACAGGTAAATTTACTGTTAACCAAGACTCCTAAGTCCTTTTCCATGTCAGTCGTCCCCAGTGTTTTCCCATTTAATACATATTCCCAGCCTGGATTTTTCTTCCCCATGTGCATAACCTGACATTTATCTGTGTTGAACCTCATCTGCCACATCCCAGCCCAAGCCTCCAACCTATGCAGATCCATTTGTAATCGTGCACTGTCCTCTATTGTGTTAACCACGCTACAGAGCTTAGTATCGTCTGCAAAGATTGATACTTTACTATACAATCCCTCTACAAGGTCATTAATAAATATATTAAAAAGAATAGGACCCAAAACTGACCCCTGTGGTACCCCACTAGTAACAGTCACCCACTCAGAGTATGTACCATTAATAACCACCCTCTGTTTCCTATCACTGAGCCAGTTACTTACCCACATACACACATTCTCCCCCAGCCCAAGCATTCTCATTTTATGTACCAGCCTTTTATGTGGCACCGTATCAAATGCTTTGGAAAAATCAAGATATACGACATCCAGCGATTCACCCCGATCCAGTCTTGAGCTCACCTCCTCATAAAAGCTGATCAGGTTAGTTTGACAGGACCGATCCCTTGTAAACCCATGCTGATATGGAGTCATACATTTATTTTCATTGAGATTCTCCAAAATAGCATCTCTTAGGAAACCCTCAAACAGTTTACATACAACAGAAGTTAAACTAACAGGCCTATAATTCCCCGGGTCACTTTTTGTCCCCTTTTTGAATATTGGCACAACATTTGCAATGCGCCAGTCCTGGGGAACAGACCCGGTCACTATAGAGTCCTTGAATATTAGAAATAGGGGTCTGTCTATTACATTACTTAACTCCCTTAGAACGCGGGGGTGAATGCCGTCTGGACCTGGAACATGGGAAGCCTGAAGCCACAACTGAGTGTGACTAATCCTAGAAATAAATATTATAACACAATAAATAACTTTTCCACTAAATGATTTCAGGGCCTTGAATGTTTTGTCCCCTGAAGTCACTACAACTTCAGGAGGGCATTTTATCTCTGGATAAGTATAAATGAAATAATTCCTACTGTAAGTTAAGTGCCAGGAAACAGATGACCAAACACACACACCAACACAGGCTCTGTCACACAGACACCCAGACACACACACCAGGACAGGCTCTGCCACACCAACACCCACACACATCAGGACAGGCTCTGCCACACCCACATCCAAACACACACACACACCAGGACAGGCTCTGCCACACTGACAACCGAACACACCGGACAGGCTCTGCCACACCAACAACCAAACACACACCAGGACAAGCTCTGCCATACCAACACCAATACACACACACCCCAGGACAGGCTCTGCTACACTGATAACCAAAAACACACAAACAGCAGGACACAATCTACGTCACAAACGTCTACATCAGGATGGATTTTTCACACTGCATTGTCGTTTATACCCCCCTTAGTGTGTTTGCCCCTTGTGTATTGATGTCCCTGCTCCCCATATATATTAATATTAGCCCCAGTTGCCGATAGCAGGTATAGATCAACACATTAACACACAAACCAAGCTTTGCATGTATAGATCAACTGAAATTCACATGTGATCTAGGCACTGAAGGTATATACCAAATAAACAGAATCAAACATTCAAATCCTGTATTTGCAGGTATACAATAATAATATATGAAACGTAGCATTGCAGGTATAGAGCAAATAAATACATGGAAGCAGCATTGCAGGTATTAATCAGCTGAACAACTGAATTTGCAGGTATATATAAATAATGTATGGAAATATATAGATATTGTTACGTTTGCTCGGGTGTGGAAACCAGGATGCAGGATACAAATGGATCAGTCTCTTAATGGTCAGATAATCCGGGTCAGGAGTAGAGAGGTTAACGTGGTCAGGAATCAAGCCAAGGTCGGTAACAGGCAGCAGGAAGAGAATGGTCAAACAATCCGGGTCAGGAGCTGAGAGGTTAACGTGGTCAGAAATCAAGCCAAGGTCAGTAACAGGCAGCGAATGGTCAAAACAAGCCGGGTCAGGAGCTGAGAGGTCAACGAGGTCAGGGATCAAGCCAAGGTCGGTAACAGGAA
>VKOC01030373.1:0-19199 GCA_009364415.1 Spea multiplicata
TTATTTCAAAATCCTTCTTAATAGATAGCCAATAAATATCAGATACTAGGACATGACTGCCAGTATAGAAGTGACAACCTCTCTCCAAATCAGTTCTGACACAGACGTGTTTTATGAAAAATCTCTAAAATGATATTACCTTCATTTTCTTTACCAATAATGTTAATTGATAATAACACACAGTTTCTATTCTTATCCTATACAGTTTCCTTGTTGGGCTGGGACAAGCATGAAAAGAATCACAAAGTTATCATGGGAGACCAGGTACATTTACTCATAATTACAAATACTCTTTGTATCTTACATTGTAACTGGTATTATTGTATCTGATTGTAGATTACATTGTATCTTACATTTTATATATATATATATAGTAAGATACAATGTAATCTACAATCATATACAATAATATATATATAGTGGTAATGTGACTTCACAAATAACTTATCTATGGTTAAAAACAGAATCAACACATAATTTGAAGGCTGAATAATTAAAACGGAAGATAAAGAAGACTTTGGCATCAATGTAAGTCTTGTTAGATGAATTTGCAAACAAAAAGTAAACCAGTTGATAATCTGGAGATTTAAGACTGAAGTGAAGTCTCTAGGAATGGCAAAATTTTACTCTAGTGCTTACTCAATAAACATGAGTCATCTGCACTGTTGGACGTCGCACCAACAGCTGCAAACTATTCCAGTTCCAGGAATAGATATA
Organism: Spea multiplicata; assembly: GCA_009364415.1. Lineage (NCBI taxonomy): Eukaryota > Metazoa > Chordata > Amphibia > Anura > Pelobatidae > Spea > Spea multiplicata. The sequence goes on from VKOC01030373.1 coordinate 718, forward strand.
GAAAGGAGAATGGCATAGATCTTCTTCTAAACGGAAATAAGGACATCTGCCAATAGATAAATCAATAGCGTATACAGAAATAAAGGACTGGGTTAGAAAGGAAAATGATTTAAAAAAATGTACATAAACTTTAGATATATATATATAATATATATTATATATATATATATATATATATAAATATATATATATAATTATATATATATGTAAAACATTGAGGTTGCAATATAGAATATTCCTGATTATTCCTGAATATTGTTGGGCAAGCTGTTGTCCTTTTGTGTCAGGCTTAAGCTCAATGTCTTGCATTAAAATTGAGTACAGCATGCTGGAGCTAAAACACCTTCATAAAGCAGTAATGCAGACCTCAAGGCTAATGTAAGCAGCTGGTTTAAATGAAAACTGCTAATAAATGGAAATCGGGCTCTGCACAGAGTCACAGTCACTCCAATCCAAACAAAACAGCTGTGGATGAAATCTGAGGGAACACTATCTGGGGAACAAACAGGTTTACTAAAAACCTGCATCTCTAAAAAGGTTGGGTGGTTCATAGACTTGTGCGTTCGGATTTATACACATTGCAAATTTACAGAATATTGGTAAATTCAGTGATTCGAATAATGCCACACAAAGTAGGCCATACCCCTCCCCCACAAATCAGACAAAAAAACCCAAAAAGCTTAGAATTTACATCTGAAATTTGTGGGTCCACATTCACTCACACTTTCTCATACTGACTCTCTCACACTCTCATTCTCGTTCACGCTTTCTAAATGTTTCCCTAGCAGCACTTGCAATGACGTCCTCTCCCCGATACACCAATCAGGGGAGAGGACATCACAGAAAGCACAATCATTTTGACCTCACTTGAACTCAGGGCAATATGGCAATGCTTGCAGTGATATTCACTCCCCCCGATTGGAAGATGGGACAGAGGATGGGACAGAGGATGTCACCGCAAATGCCACCATTTGGGCAGAAGGTCCAGCCGGGTTATGTCCGCGGGATGGAAGATAGAAGAGAAGGGAGAAGATAAAAGATGAGGAAGAAGATGTGAAAGAACATGTGGAAGCGGAAGTGGTTGGCAGAGAATGTAGAGAAACATTTAGATAATGTGAAAGAGAGAGTGAAGGAGAATGAGAGCGTCTGAATCATTTTTGGGACATTTGCACATGTGTAGTGGTTCACACCTAATGCAAAATACCACCTCTCCTTTGGCGGTTTAGTCCAACTTGGCAGTTTGGGAACTTCTGGTATTCTTAGCCCTTAAGTCCAGTGCTTCTCGAGCTGAGCCTGGTTCCGCACCCACCTGGATCCTTCTGCCAAGATTAACTTGCTCATCTCCACCACTGATTATTGCAATTTAACAGTTTTGTGTCTTATGTCCTTTTTATACATAAAATCCATGCTTGAAAAAGTGACAGTAATACGATGATATGGAACTATTGTCTCCGTGGCACAGAACACAAGGATATCTTACGTCTATCTTTATATCTTTACATAGTATTAACAAATGCACTTAACATTGTATGAGTGCATATCCTACATGAATTAATCATTTAATTTTATCATTCACAAACAAAGCATTTCTCATGCTGAACCCTGTATTTAATAAAACAAAAATATTAAAACCATCTAATTAAAAATAAAATATTTGGTTTGAAGAGTTACCAATAAAAGTTTTTTTTTTTGGTAATTTAGTGAGAACACATGATTGTCCTTAATGAAATTCAGCCATTATGAGTCTTTTATTTAGGGTCTCACCATGAGATTTATTATATAACATTTCATAGTCATGTTTGCTGTGAATTCTTTGAAAGCGGCTCACTATGTTTATCACATACACACAACTAGCAAAAAAAGAGAGAAAAAATATAAGCCTTCTAGAAAAACCCCAGCCTCTTTTTTATATTTTGAAGAGATTCATCGTGTGAAGTTGTGTGGGTGAGCAAAGACTTTTGCTTTTGAAACATCACTGGAAAAACCTCAACAAAGTACACCTCAGAGATGCCTCGTTGGCATGGCAACCGCAGAGCCTTAGCAATATTAATGGCACGGCTCGTTACATAGTAACACCATGACTTAAAAGGGAGAATGTTTAGCACCTGATAAAAGAAAGTTTAAAAGTCTGTACCTCAGGCGTGGAGATAAGAAGATGCTTCTTCTGTAAATTGTGTTGTGATATCGTGTACAAATACTCTCTCGATCTTGCAGCGGATTTGTTTATAGAGCTCGGTAAGTATTTGGATATAAACTATTAAAAACAATAAATTTTAGTTCACGTGCATAGCAATTGGCATTTCTATTAGGTGGAACGAGGCAGACGGTGCGAGGTTTGTACGGAATACAGGTTTCATGATGCTAAGCATTTCATGGTTCTTACTACCATGGATAACATGCAAAACCAAGGTATTATGGGGTATTCAGGGGCATTCTGAAGCAGTTGTTGGACGAAGTTCCGACTCAGGTCGGCAAATCGCAAGCAACTCATGGGTTAATGCATCTGCAAGTCTGCTTTTTTCCACCTTTTTCAAATCGACTCTTCTGCAGTTGAGTATATGCCAACTGAGAGTGACTTTTTTAGTGATTTTTTGAGTTGGACTTTAGTCCATCTCATGGTAACTTGTTTCTCCAAGTTCTACAAACATGTAAGAATCAACTTGGTTGTAGTATCATCTATTTGTGACAACTAGTGGTCAAGGAGAGCGAAGAAAGAGAAAATGATTCTTGGATTTTTTTATTCTTTATAATATATCTGAAACATGTTATATGTTTGCATTTCAAGATTTAATTTCTTACGCATACCAGTAATTTATTATGCCCCTTTAATAAAAATAGAATAGAGATTTTGAAGGTTATCAAAAAACTTCAATACTACATACAAATGTAGACCAACTTGACCATTATATGATTAAAAGAATAACTAATATTTAATTCTAAGCATTGGTTATTCTTTTAATTAAAAAAATGAAAACGTTGTAGAACAGTTGTATGTCATATTGAAGTGTCTTATTAAGCTTCATATCTCGTCTTGTTCTACTGTCGATATTTTGATCTTACGGATCTATAAGTCTGCGATTGATCAAATTTTCAATGTTCCTACCGATGACTATGCTAAGCAGTAGCATTTTATTGGATGTGAGCTTCTGAGGCTTTTTTTTTCTCTTTATTTCTTTTCTCAAATAAATAAACACAATAAAAACAAATACACAGTATTCACAAAATTATATACCTCCCTTCCACCCCTCCCTGTGTCTGCTAGGAAAAAAAATATATATATATCACCATAGAGCCCAAGTAAAAAAAGCTTCTGAGGCTTACTTAATGTTTAACCCTTTAAATATCAAAAAAGCAACACAATGCATTGTTTTACATACCTATGTATATTTTCCATATAGGACTAAGATGTTTGACTTCAAAAGTAGATCATCTTCTGTACATCTTCTGTAGTTTGTCCATGAACATGGTGCAGATAACCACCCCAGCCATCCTATAAAACGCCTATAAAGCTCAAATATTGCTGATATACAAAAAGATTTTTTCTGAAATGTATTTTTCCATTTTTATTGTATCCAGTGTTGAGTTACCCCAGAATAGCTGAATTCCTAAAGGGAGAATGTTTCTTTGAACTTACAAATAGCGTAGGAAGTGAGAATAGCAGAAATACGTTGAAACACCATGCTCTATATATTCCTTTCTGTTTTAATAAATGATGAAACCCATTTAATTATGAAGTTGGGCGATATAAAATTAAGTTATTATATATCTGACACATTGAAACAGGTTTTTTTTAACCAATGCCAATTTCTTTATAGTTCATGTTAATTAACGGCATCCAAGCTTTAGGTGGTGAGAACATCTTATGTTGAAGTGGCAAATGCAACAAAGAATCTGTCTCTTTGCATTTCTGTCATTGTATTATATGACAGTATGTCTTTCACTATGAATTTTCCAATCCGCACCTGTCATTCTCGTCTGCTTTTTGTCTTTTCCCTTCTGCTTTAGTGCTAAGCAAAAATTTCACACATGAGTGTCAATGGAGTGTATCACGTAATAGACGTCATGTTTATCATTTTAGATAAATCTGTTTCTGTATTAACAATTGACATAATGAACATTAAACAACAAATATGCTCTTGTGATTCTGTAAAATTAAAACACTTGGTGGGATTTTAGTACCACCAGCAGATTCTGTTGCACTGTTACAACAGGGGATCGTAAAAAATAATAATACCATTAAAATCTGATATACAAAACTGACAGAAACAGTAACACGCATTCAGACTTACAGAAGATGACCCTGCTCTTGGGAGTTTATAATAGTATTGACGTAAATGTACGTCCTAATTATGTCAGTATTTTATGGTCAGTTGTAGAAATGCAAAGTTTTGAAAATCTTATATATATAATATTTATATATAATACTTTGTTTTCTCATAAATCATTTACAAAAAATGTTTGAGTTAATACATTGACAAAAACTACATATCGTATTGTAGAATCATGCTTTATTGCGTGAGTTTACATAATGTAATGTTATATGTTAAAGTTGCTATGCTATATATAATATTTTATACTAAATCCACCGTTGATTACTTGTTGTATTATCACGTAGCCACGAAGAATCAATCAGCTGTTCTTATAGTACTTCTTGCCCTACTTTTATGAAATCATTAGTGGATATGGAATGAAATGAAAAGTCAGTAAGCAGACTTTAAAGATTAGGAACTTAAAACAAAATTGGATAAGAAAGAAATACAATATACTGGTCTCCTGATGTCTTTGAAAAAGGTGGATAAAATAAATTGGAAGGCAGAGAAAAGTTGGTGTAAATGGAATATACATGTTGAAATCAGTGCTCAAAACCACACGTTTTTCCATTTTTTTACCACTGTTACAGAAAACATTTTTTTTCCTAATTATTACCGTATATGCAAGTTTTGTGAAAATCGAATTATTGCATTGCTATCTTTGCTTCCGTTTTATTGGCTTCACAGCATGTTTTGTTGAAGATAGAAAGCATACTTCATGAATATTATATTGTTTGTGATCGTGTCAGCATATGTGGAATATTGACTTACATTGGCATGAGTGATGGAGACTCCGGGGGTACTGGAAAAAAATGATGCATTTAAAATACTAAGAGAGATATCATTCTGTTGCCAGTAAAATCTATTTCTGGAAATTGAACAAGCAGAGCACATCTTATCAGCCTCCCTTCCGGCCTTATCTTTGCCCTTGTGATAGATTATTTCTCCTTTTTTCCCCCTATTTGAAGTATTTATTTAAAGGGGTCTACCACCTGTGCACTTAATGTCAATTTGGCAGCGATGGATTAAGTGTATCAAATCTCTCCAGTTCCTTCTGGGAGACCTTTCAAGACCATGCTCCCTTTTCAATTTATATTGGTGGAGCTTAGCTGGTATCAGCAGAACTTATAAATACCTGTGACATGAAAATAATATGTTGCTTTCTTCACAGGCACAAAAAAACTCAATACAGGAATGAATGTTTTCCTGGTTGGAGGAACTTTTATTTATAAAAAGACATATCGACATATTTTATTCAGTGTTGATTAGCAATTTTTGCATAAATTGCATTTAATTTCTTTTTTTAATAGCCTAAAACTAGAAATGTGTTGCAAGTGTGTTCAAAATTGTTAGATGGAGACCTATTGTAGAGTGTCAGCATATTTCTTCTTCTTCTTTTCCTTTTTGTTATTATTGTTTTTTTATTATTTTTTTTAAGCAGCACTAAACATAAAGTTCTATTATTTTTCATCTTTGATAGATCATAATCTTGAAAGTAGTTTTGTAACAGAACATGAGACCTAAACTGTCAATCAAGCACTGTCACACCACTTGAAATAATTGGTTCCTCCTACACATTTCAAATAAAATGCTCAGCAATCAGCTTCTCTAAATGTTGCCATATTATGTGCTGCAAAGTTCTAGCTAACCCAGTTCTAGCAGTTTGCATGATTCTGATTTTGTTGTTAATCCATCCCTATGGGATTGCCAGATTGAGAACTAATCAGAGTGTGATAGTCCATATATAAACAATAAAAATTCCCTACGGCTTGTGCTATCCGAGCTTGTTGGAAGCACACAGTTACCAGGGCTGCATTAATGGTGGAGCACACAGAGCAATTGCTCCAAGACCCTGGGCATTTTGATGGGTCCAAACCTCTCAACTGTCCCAAGAAGCGGCTGTCCGATCAGGTCCCATGACTTGAGGCAACCATCCTTCCTTACTGGCACTGGTTGCCCAGATGAGACATCACTTCTTGGTGCGGGGTGTCAGTGAGAGAGGACCTGATCAGATCGTTGCTCAGTGAAGGAGCTGCAGGTCACAAGGAACATACAGGAACACAATGGACGTTACGGTAAGTACTGTGTGTATGTGTATTTGTGTATGTGTGCGTATATACACTTTCAAAGTAAACATTTTGCCATCCAGATAAGATTATGTAATGGTGTTTTATGTACAAGGCACTATATCTTTCCATCAGGCTTTCCACAAATGAACAAAAAATCAAATAGTTCTTCATGGGTAGAGACTAACTAAGCAAAGATCTTTCTCTCTAGGACACTGGCCAGCTACTCCGGTTCCCGGTTACACAGTAAATATCAGGATTTCTTACAGTACCTTCTGTAGGGTCTCTAGGCGTAAGATTCCTCACTCTCCCGCAGTCAGACACACAAATGCCGTCTGAGTCTACCTTTCATGCCTTGTAGAAGAGATGAGACAATTACCTTCACCCTAGAAGGCCTGCATGTGAAGTATTAACCACTTCAGTCAGGGAATCAAGAGCATTCCAGCCTTTGGCTTACCTTAACAGTATATATAGTGCATATGTGTTAGAATAGAAGTTAGAGAGGGGATGAAAAATGTAAAAAAGAAGACAAGCAGATTAAGAGAAAAAAGGGAAAGAGGATAGAAACAAGTGAGAAAAAACTGCAAGTGAGATGGGAAAAAGTGATAGGGCAAGAGAAAGAATAGAACATAAGGAAAGAAAAGAGAAAATAATAGTATGGAAAGGAAAAGGATCACAAGAGACATAAGAAGAAGGAAGAAAACGGTTGCTAAAGCCAGGAAATCCAGAGAAGGGGTCCTTTTATATAATTGCTCCAATGCCCAAAGCTCTTTAATCTGGCCTTCACAATTACCTAACTACTGTGCAAAACACCTGGAATTATTCCAAATCTTTTATCTGCCTCTAAGTTTAAAAGTCATTGATCTTTAACCGTGCAAACAAAAAGTGAAACATTTTGAATACTTAATGAAGGCATTGTTTTCCAGAATTAGGTGACAAGCTGAATTTTCATACAAAGAGGGGATGTGCAGTTTTACGCTGTACGGTTAGGTCTGAGTAATGGCAAAAGTGAGCTAAAACTTGAAACGTTCCACATGTTGTGCTATTTGTTTTTGTTTTTCAAATCTTTTTGTATGCTTTATGAGCTTGTACAAGTATGGAGGCATCACACAAAATGTTTACATTATTCAGATACATTCACCTTTTCCAATGTGCTGTTCAATTCTCCTCTATGGGCTACAACAATCTTTCACCTCTCTTCCATCGCAAGGCTGAAGCAAAAGGCAGAGATTGAGTTTCTTTTCATAGTTGTCATTCTAGCCTCCTTGCCAATGTCGACCTACTTGAGGGGAAGAAGGTGGCCAGTGGGCTAGTGGGCAACTCTACCTGTATGCTTTCTCTGACACATATTTTCCCTGCGGGACTTCCTGGTCCTCTCGTTTGTCCTCTCACAGTCCTAGTGCTGAGCAACATGTTATCATGTCAAATTTAGATTTTGGAATTGATTGTGATTGTGTCCCCTAGTTTTGCTAGGGAACACTCTTACTTTACCTAGTTGATTTTATTGCTTACACAGTTTATTACTGTATATCAAATATATGTTAAGAAAACCTCAATTATCTTTTCCCCATTAGTGTAATTTTAAATGATGTGCGAAACATTAACTGAGTTTCTTCTGTTGCTAGATCTAGATAATATATATATTGTGGAGTTTCTCACTGAAACCCGTTCGAGTTTTTTAAAAAAATGTAAATGTGCAGAACCGCTCCTTTTCAAAAGAGAATTATACATCTATTAGAAATGTTTCCCCATGCGTGTGACCTTGATATGCCATTATAAGTACTGTGAAGAAGGTCACTATGTCATCTGTATTACAGAGTATGTTTAACTGAGCCACCTGTTTTCTCACAGTGACCATTGTTATTGCCATGGCTGTCCCAACTAAGCAAACAGAATCAATGGTCTGTTACTGCTTCGTGTATAATCCAATATTTATATCTTCTGAACAATCAGAAAATGACTAATTATAGTCAAGTAAGAGACTTAATACCGAGAATCAGAAATGTGGCGTCTTTTCACACAACAAAATGGCGGAAGTTCATAAGTTGATTAAAGTTAAGCAAAACGTTGCTTACCTCACTGGTACGCAGTGCAGATTCCAAAAATATATTATCTTTTTTAGCGCACTTAATGCATCACCAGTATTTTGACATTAAAATCCATGTCAGATAAGTGATCGATATATCTTTATAAAGCCTCAGCATAGATACGAGTGATTCTGATGACTCAGGCAGCAGATAAAATCTCTGCTTTCTGGCCTCAGCCTTTAAAGTAATAAATCCTTTATATAGCAAATATAACCATTACCTTTTGTGATACATGGTTTTCTTTCTATTGATGGTGCAATTACTCACCATAGTGCTGCCCAGCTCACTCACGAGCGGGTCACAGATGCTCTCGATGTTATTCTGTAGTCCATTAAAACAATTTTATAATATAATAGAGCCTATGTAGTATATCATTGTTTTCCAGCTCACACCAATATTGCTTTTTAAGCGTTATTTTATGCTAGTGAAATGATTATGGATTGGTTTAACATTATGTAGAAGATAGTATGAAAAATATTAAAATATAGTTATCCAATTTAGAATCTTTGTCAACATAAATTTGCGCATCCCTCCTGCAGATTTGGAAATAAATTAAAGCACTATTCCCATTTATCTCTGCTGAATGTGCTTTAGAAATGTTTTGATGGGTAAAAATGTAAATATTTTACTGAAAAAAATCTTTTCTTTCCCTGAAAATATTGGAATATTTATAAAACGCTATTCTCCTGAAGAGGCCAGTTTGTGTCACTGGTGAAACACGTTGACATCTGAGGAGCCGTCTGGCTGAAGGGCTGAAGTTAGAGGATTTGACTTTACAGTTACAGGAACCACAGGATTTATTTGGACTGTTTGCACTTTAATTGTCGTTTGTGCCATCTTTCGTGAAATAAAATTTCATTTTATCTGATGTGCCCCATGGAGGAGCTGTTTCTGTTTTTTTTTTACAGTTTTACAATTTTTCACATTATTTCACATTTACACACGTGTCATTTTCTAAGATTTAAACATGCATGGGATAGACATAAAGCTATTCTGTATCTAATATTGACTAAGGTTTTTGTCTTTGTATCAGGAAACATGGGCGGACTAGAGGGCCAAATGGTTCTTGCCTTCCATCAAATTCTAAGTTTTTGTTACTTAGTTTTTGTTTCCCAGTGGGACAATAACTAAAGTATAACAAAGTATAACGAGGGCACCCATTAAATCCCTTAAGGGCCGTAAAATGTAATATTACGTCCTCGGAAAAAACCAGTCGGAGTATATAATATCACGTTCTCCGATGCTGTCATCATAGCCAAGTTTCAGCATCTATCTGCCAGAGGACTGCTGCTGTTGGCTGTCTGGAGGCCCACTAACAGCCAATAGGAGCTATTTTTGTGCAGCCAATCACATGCATGTTGCCAAGGGCAATGTGAGTACAAAATCTTTTTTTATTTATTTATACATTTACATTTTTTAATGTCTCACTCATCACTCTACAGAAAACAAGATGTCTAGAAGGAACCTTTATAATAATAATTTTGTCTTCAAGGTCTTTGCCCGTAATTTGTATTTATCATTCTAAATATAAAAATGATTTATTCAGCACATATTACTTATGTTTAGTAGATAGTCTTCTGGGAAAGTCACCTGGGAAAGTTAATGTATGGAATCTTCTGCAGATAAGTGAATCAGCAGGAATTATGTAAAATATGAAATCAAAGCATTGTGCAGCAGTTTGATTTCTAATAAGGCTTTTACGTTAAAGGCAGAGATAACATCTAGAATTGTTTTGCCGGAATGTGAAAAAATAACTTCTTATTGATGATTGCACATTTTGTTACATTCCACTTAACAGGATCAAACACCAGAATAATCTCCACACTTGAATCATGTTAGTTGGAAATAATTGAGTAGTTCATAGTGTATAGTTTGCCCTTGCTGAGTTTTGTGCTTCATCAAAAACGTACAGTATGAAAGAAGAAAATTGGTATTGTCATCTTATTCAGTGCTGAAGCTCCATTCTCTTATCTTAAAGCTATAATTAATGAAAACTTTCTCAGTGTGCCCTTGTCATATTGTTGTGACTGAAGATAACACACTTGTCAGTATTATGGGTACATAGTAATGGCCAAATATTGGCGAGGTCTATACAAAGGGCACCATATTGACAGGGACAACAATAATATTCAGAATCTTTTATTATTGCCTCTATTGCCACCAATGTCACAGCTCACTGCCTTCATGTTTATGTGGGCATAGTATCAACCAAAGACATTTGTGCTTAAAAGAAAAGTAACAAGTGTGACTATAAGAATATCAAAATTGTACATAAAGTGGGTTTTTTTGCTATTATTCCAATAGATTTTATGTTTAGTAGATATGATACAGATTCTAAGATGAAACCAAGGACTGAAAAACCAGGCAGACCAGATGGGCTGACCGGTCCTTATCTGCCATCAAATTCTATGTTTCAATATATCTTTGATTTTCTCTTTAAAAGTATTTTCTTCATAGTAGAAAAACTAAGGCAAGTATACAAAAAGAAAACTATTTAACAGCTGAGCAAATAATTAAAACAATGGGATATGTACTCCTAATATACATACTGTTATTAATGGCTGCTGAAACAATATCGGAAGCCAAAAAAGGCAAATAGTATTTTCAATCATCATATTTAGGTAGAATCCTTTTGAAACTTGTCCAGCCAGAGCAAATATCATGGTTATTTGATCCACATACGGTAGTATGTAGTTTATATGCACATAATACGGCTTATATATTTGTTTTTAGTCTTGAAGGTGTAAATTCTCTATCTTTAATTTAATACTTAGTTAAAGAACAGTCTAGAGTCTTTTCGCTAAACTCAGTTTAAAAAAACAGGAGAGTGGAGTTGAGAGTGGAGTTGAGATGAGTTGAACAAAGCTAGAAACTAGTGGATTCAGTAACCTGTGGGTTGAAAGTAGTCAACCCTCCTAAAGGTCTTGCGAGGTGAGTTGTGAGCTCCCATATATTTTAAAAGTTTAAAAACAAAAAATAAAGTAAAAAAGAGTAAAACTGAGTTCTGTGCTATTTGTGGCAAAAGCTGTATAACGATTACTTTCCTGTCATGAGCTTCCCTTCCTTCTTCTCATTCTTCCTTCTAAGACCGAGAGAACCTCTAAAGAGATGATGAATAGTTTGAATGTATCTTCCAAACTGATTGAGCTTGTAATGATTTCCCATCAGCTTCCATGATTTACAGTCCTTTGGGCCACATCATACTTCGTGAAGTACAGTCAAGGGTCTAATTAAAGAATAAATCTAGAGAAGTATCACTTAATAATATAGATTTTTTATTCTCCAAATAAGTTGTCCAAAATTAACAGATGGGAAATTTGCTAATGTTCCATAGAAATTTTTAAAATGTCAGTTTTTTAAGATAAATTTGAACTCTAGTGTCACTGACAAGCTTTCACATTAACAGTGAGCTTTTAGAAGAACCTAAATCTTCAAAGACCATGAAGTGGGTAATGTACCAGATATATATAAACGACTGACCCATTAAAACACCATTACGTCTGGCTCAGGTAGTATGACCTTCATGTGCCATTTTGTAATTAATATACTTCTCTTATAATATGAAGAACTATGATTAAGTAAGAACTTCTCTGAGTGCCATGTTCAGGGCTATGTTGCCATCTTTCTTACTCTGGATCTTTGACTTGGCCCCTTTTACCAGAATTCAGAAATATGTAAACAGCATGATAATTTGCTTTACTTTTTGTAATAAGTATTTAAACATTACTGTCTGGAATTGAGGGAGGTAACAGTTTTATAGGGAAAAACAAGAAATACACCATACACTATTATTTATTTTCAAAGAATTGGTAACTTCACTGTAATTATAGACTGTCAATATAGAACTTACCTATACATTAAAAATTGATGATATGCAAAATGAACAAAGACTTTTTACACATGTACAAGACATACTAGTACAGAAGCCACAGAAAAAAATGTAAGGAAAAATGTATATTGTACCAACAATGGCTATAACTAGGCAGCATTCTGATTAATTACTGTCCAGTATGTGGATGAATTAAAAGTCATTGTGATTACTACAGCAATGCAATAACCAAAAGCTGTTTCTTTTCTTGTAAAGTGGTAACATTTATATATGCTTGTTTTTTTTTAGAATTAAGTACAAAGTATTTGCCATAAATGTAAATGACCTTACATGTGCATTTTCATTATATATATTATGAATATATTATTATTATTATTTCTTAATTGGTTAATCAGAAATGCTGGAGGATGCTTAGGTTTTCAGCTTGACATTTGTTTAGTGTCTGAATTAAATCAATAAAATAATTAAGACTTGTCAGCATATAATATGAGATAGGGATTACTGTTACATTTTTTAGATTGAAATCTGCATATGGAGACAATATTCTGTGTTCTCAAATTAACCCTTCTGGGTGTTAGAAATGGGTGGCATGTTTTGCAGAGTAATTGGATGCTCATCTCCCTGGCCCACAGAGGGTTAACCTAACTGATCGAAAGAATTGAGACTTGTTCAAGTGACTTGCATTAATTTAATTCTTGGAACATGGTGTGACTGGTCGTGTGGCTACAATGGCAACAATTTGTTTGGTTATTATTTTGTATCCCTAATCTTTGCTTACATTCAAGATTCGATTTTAGATATGTTAGACGCAGGTCTGTAATTTAAAAAATAAATGTACATTGTGTAAGTAATATAACTTGTCATGGTCAAGTTCAGTGTGACTTTTATGAATATATTTATTAGTCTTTGAATTAATGTTGATAAAAAAATAAGATTCTAGATATATATGTGGTTTTTAATCTACGTACTGCGGCAGACAGAATTCATTATAATGATTTGTAAGAGTACCAATTTTGTATCAAAACTCTTCCAGCAATCAGCCTGTAAGAGTAACAAGAGTTAAAAAATATATTGCCCGAATAAACATTATAAGAGTAAAGGAGTGGCCCTCAACTCTGGTCCTTAATATCTCCCAATATTTTAGTTATTTAGTTCTCTCCTAATTAGCTCCTTACTAGGAGTAGTACATATTCACTTAAAACAAGACAAAAAAATCAATTAAAATAACCTTGTGGGGGTGAGTGAGCATGAATTATGCAAGACATAGATACAAAGTAACTAATGAAGTTAAATGCGGAAGTAATTCAGTCTTACCCATTTCATCTTCCATAGTAAGCCTTTCCTGCTGCTCACATCATACAAAAAAAGGCTTGAGATTAACTCACTGAAAACAGACAGTCACTTAATAGGCTGTCTTACAGTGAATCCCCACTCAGAAGCCTAAGAAAGTTTAGCTCTCTGGCACATCGGTCTCATTCTACCACAAGGACAGTCCAGAGCTAAAATGCTGGGCAAATTTATTCTGCATGAGGGAAACAACAACCAGACGTACGGGTCATGGGCCTCATCACTATTGTCCAGTTGGCATCCAAGTGAGGAGGTTCACAGCTGGACTCACCCCTCACTTGGGATGGGCCCTAACAGGTACCCAAAGGGCAAATTACCTAACAAAAAAAGATTATGAGATTAACTCACCAACTCACGCTTAATAGTATGTCCTACGGTGTTTCCTTGCTCAGAAGCATCTCAAAAGTTAATTCTCCATTGAAATATCAGCCCAATCATGGCAGTCAAGAATTCAAATTCAAGGCAAATTTCCTTGGCATGGGAACAACCCCAGACATACATTTTAGCCTTCATGGGCCTGGTCATTAGGGTCAAGTTGGTATCCCTCTAGGCACAAGAAAACAAGGGGGTCAATGTCTGGACCTTTTTTATTTCTAGTGGGCCCAAGAGATCCCCGGCAGAAGAACTACTATTCAAAACAAAGGTTTGACTCACTAAGAACCCAAAATAGCGGAAAGGTGAGTCCTAGAGGGATATTAACTGGACCCCACGGATAAGGCCCCAGGGAGGCAGAGATCTACATCTGGGGTTGTTAGTTTTCTCATGCAAAGGAAATGTCCTGGGGCAGTCTATTAAGCAGCTATCCATCCTTGGTGAGTTAACCTCAAACCTTAACACGGTCCTAGGCTAAAACCAGTGCCGCAACACCATCACCCCCTCTGTTCCATGGTCCTTAACGCTGAGTGTTGAGATATGATATCTTGTTCCAGCAATCTGCTTTTTAAAGACGTGTGGCCCCAGGTGTAAATAAGCTATGGAGGCCGTGTTTTCAATCAGTGAGCTCCTATTTAACTAGCGCATTGACAGGGGCACTACAGGAACTCTGCAGGTCATACAAAAGGGACAATTTGCTCCCTGTGATGTAGCAAAGGGACTGCTGCCTAGAAAATGCCACTGGATTTATGATAAGTAGATAGATAAATAGACAATAGATAGAAGCAGGCTTGACACTGTTTATTATCTTAAGTCTTTCTGTAAAAACAAAATTCACTATTAATTACACTGATGCATGCTTCCTGCCCCGTGCTATTTGTCTCTGACCGTGCTGGTACTGAGGATGGCCATAAAATGCTGTGAGATCCTTGCTGACGGTAGAACCCGTACTGATGTGCGAGAGAGCAGGGGACATGAAATGATTGGTAAATCAGCCTTTTACGCAAACACTTAACAATTGGATAAACCTCCCCTCAAGAAAAGTTTATTTAATTATTTTCTTGAGCGTAAAAAAAAAATTCTGGCTCTTTAAAGCTAGTAAAGTGTTATTATAATGTTACATTGTTAAACTATTTTCAACAGCAGCCACAGATTATTCATTTATGAGAAACGTGATCACCTGTCCCGGGCCCTTTTTAATCTATCCACATTCCCAGATGAAGACCACATATTACTCTATATTTAGGATAATAATGATACAATCATTTGGAACAGTGAAAGGTCATATTTAATTATGGTTATTAAGCACCCATAAGTGCTGTGTGATAGAACTCTTAGAGGGTTCTTACATATGTAGCTCCCATAAAGACTAGATGTGTTGGGACTGTTCTTATAGGCATAATGCTGTTGGTAGCAGAAACTATAAATTTCAAGTTCTTGTATCTGCAGAGACAACATTGTACAAATACCACACACCATTACATCTCTGTCCTTCTTTGGAGTCTCAGGGATTTTTAGACTTTGGTGGCTACAGACTGAGGACAACTCAGAAGGACACCTTAGGAAGGACCTTGTTGCTGTGGCTGCTTGCCCTTTTTGGCCCCATTGGAAATCCACACCAGTTATTTACATATCTGTGAAATGAGACGCAACATTGATTTGCCAGTTTAATCCACAAGTCTATATTCTAGTAAATATTAAAATCAGCCCAGCAATTGTAAGGCCAGCGGCCAATAAATTATGTTTTTATTCCCAAATAATGGAAAACAAATGGTTCTAAATATATTCTTCATGGTGGTGAAAACCAATCACCCATTGTCTAATCTTCAAGCTGGTTGTGCTTACAATTTTTGGACTTATGATTACATTCTTACAAAACTGGTCTTTTGGACCCACCAACAAAGGCGGAAAAAAATAAGTACCTACCGCTAAACAGGCATACCCATTTCCAATACCTGATGCAAAAGACTAGCCATGATGTAACCTATCCTCTAAATGTTGCATTGTGAAGTTTAAAGTATTGCATTTCACTATAAAAGAAATGGATAAACAGTTCCTCCACATCTCATATACCTTACACTCTATATCCCATTTACCTTGGTATATACCTCCTAGAATGTCCATTTGTGTGTTTCTTGGAAAATCAAAGCATTCTTCCGAATAAACAAGTTAATCTTAAAAACATTAAAAGAAACCACAGGATATCTTTAAAATGTTTGTAAATGATTTGCCGTAAAAGTTAATTTATTCTATTCTGCTTTCAATGGGAACCTGGAGTTGGCTGTACTCTGCTGTATTAAACTGCAAAGTCAGAGCCTTCCATTAAGTGTGAATTTATTTTAGCTGGTTATAATGCTAAGCCACATAAGATATGGCTATATTAAAAGAAGATTAAAAAAATATAACGGCTATAAAAATTGTACTTTCTTAGAACAGCATGTTATTTTGTTTTTCATCTGTTTTTATACTGTTGATTTTACGACGGCTTAGATTGATTAAACACTTAATTTGCTTTGATGTGAGTTTCTTAATTACCTTGTTGTTGATGTTTTGTTACAACTAAGTACTTCACCAAGATCATATTTCAGTTATTAAAATGAGTTTAACCAAAATGAAAAATCGTGCATGTAAATTGTGGGGTAAATTCGCAAAAATCAAATACATTAGTATTTTACTTTTAATAGCCACATTTTAAGGTACATTGAAATCCTTTTCTGAACTGGAATACATTATATTTGGCAGCATGTTTTGCCTCCAGTTTGATAACTGACTAGTAGATTGACCTCGTGAGCCATGTTTCCCTGGACATATAATATTCATATGAGAAATCTGCTGGCCTGCAGTGTGTGAGATTCGTTACTGGTTCCCTTTGTGAGTTTATACATCACACACACACTTTAGGTCAGAACTTTAAGGGTGCCAGCCAGGAACGTGTGAAAATAATATGTATTCTGGAAAACATGGACAGTGTGCATGTGGCAGTTTCCGGCAAGTCATGTCCTGAGTTTTCCCAAGTTATAGATGACTGGGTAGATGACCTTCTAGCTGAGCAGGTGGATCCATGTCTCTGTCTCATAGCTTGACCTGCGCTTATGAAGGTGTATCATTTTAAGGTAATCTGGGAAACCTGACCTTCACTCTGGGTGGTACTTGGAGACCAATGGTGATAATGTTTGGTCCATGGCATCATCAAGCTGGCTTAAAAGTAAATAGAAGACACCACCATGCTTTATACTCTATTTGGTGCTACATTCCACTCTTATAAAGTGTTGTTTCCCCTCTGTTTTTCTTACGGTAAGGAAGATTGTAGCTTTTTTGTTTAGTATTTTGCAAGCATTGAAAGGAAATGCAAAGAATATATCTGCTTATTAGCAGCCGGAACATCCCACTGTTACCTTTCTGAACTGTGTAGGAACCCTGCAGTTGGTGATAGATTCCTCATCCATGAAGTAAACAAAATCATTATTTAGGTAATTATTTGCAAATTGGTTCAAATAACAGCAAATGGGATTCATTTAAAATTACATTTCTGTCACCAGTATTTTTGGATATTTGATACACTGTGTGTAGATGCTCTGCAATTTTGTAACACCTCAGGTGCAGACACTAAGTGAGGAGTGTAACCCATGGAGTCATTCAATCCATTTCTACGGGATTCACATGGGCACTGGTCAAGTTTTTTTTAGCAGTCAGGGCCACGCTGCCTTTCAAATTTATTATCTCAGGGTTATGCTTGAGCTAATTCTAGTTTAATGTTAATTAATGTTAATAACCAATTGCCTTTCGTATGGCTTGTTTGTAAGGTGCCTGGAAGGATCAGCTGTACGACAGATTAGTGATGCAGTTCCTTCTAAGAACATGTTAGTAGGAATGGTGGGGGGACATCTAAGTATATTCATACTTGGCCTGTTGTAGCACAGATGTCCACTGCAGCTCCTACGTGGTCACCATGTGATGCTCTTAAGCTGAGCACCACCAGGTGGTCCTTCTTGTAAACTCTGTGGGTGTTCATGCCTCTGACCCTGCTGACTTCCTGGGAGGTGGTCTTTCGACATCCCACCTCTTTCCAAGCACACCAACATTTTAGGTGTCCAGGTCGGTATGTGGGACGTTGGTGGCATCACACACAGCTTTCTGCTTTGCTCAAACAAATAAGGAACCATCATATTGACAACCTTCTTGTTGAACAGTTTTGTCAGAACGTGGTCATAAATTGAATTCATGGGTAGCCATGGTACCTTTTGGTAGCCATGGTACATTTAGACAGTTACTACAATAACAAAAAAAAAAAACTGCATTAAAACATTATATATGTGAATATATTTATTTTGCATTCATGTTTTAAACAGTTATTGTGTGTCCATTACAAGTATTTTATTCTTCACATTTATTCTATTGGTTTTTTTTAACTGTTATGGAAAAAATAGGCTTATACATATGTATTAAAAAGGTTAAAACAGCTGCATAAAGA
>VKOC01030374.1:0-17854 GCA_009364415.1 Spea multiplicata
TACCCTCTCCCTACCTTTTGTATCTTTTAGCTATTTAAAAAAAAAAAATCATAATAAAGGCTAATTTTATTTAACTGATTGTCACCGCTTTCGAATAAACAGTAAATTTTTAGCATAAAATTAATGTGAAAAACTTAATTTTGCTCAAAGAAAAATGCAAAAGTTTTACTGTATACATATTTGGGTAAAATGTCACACACAACACATTAGAACTCCAAATATTTTTACTTGATTACAACATGTGCTAGGTATTTTTGTATTTTAACAGGCTAATTAGACCAATTTATTTTACAGTAGTAACCATATGGGTTTTTTTTAACGCAATGGGAATGCTTTCATTATAGCAGACAGTTTTCATGTAGCGGGTTTAAACACTGTATTATTATTTATGGTTTTATATAGCGCCGTCAAATTCCGTAGCGCTATACAGATCATTTCCTCAATTAATGTTTATGTTATTACTTACTCTTACTTACTAAGGGAGGCTATTCACGTCATTTGTGTTGACATGTCTGTTCCCTTTATTGGAAATCTGAAGCTGCCTTTGAGCTTCCCTATGCACTTTCCGTGATCTGGCTCTCTAGCGAATTCAGAAGGCTAGAGGGCCAGTGGCACTGTTGGAAGACAAGAAGCAGTCAATGGGCAAATTGAGGATTGGTGGATCTTCTGGTCCACTTTGTTTCTACTATGGAGGTGGGCGAATTCACCATTCATCAAGCAACTTTTATTAACTTAAATTGGGATCGACCAGACTAGACTGAGGCCCACAAGTTCCCCTGTGCTGAGAAAATCAAATGGAGATGTATGCACTAGCAAGAGAAAAATGTTAAGAATACCTAATGAGATACAAATTATCAGCATTTAACCTCAACCAGACTTTGGAAGCATTCAAGAGCTGACTGCACAAGGAATGGGCCAAAAACATACTGACAACATTTTATAGATTTATGCTGTGAACTAACAAAAAAGACCTAGAATGCACAACTAACTAAAAAATCTAATAAATCAAGTTACGAACAATAACCAATTCTGCTGAGGCCCATTCTGAACTGTTAGTTCGTTTTAAATTGATATTTTATTTTCTTTCTTCAAAGCTTTAATTTACTTTAAGAAATATTAGCAACTTGATCATTTTATACTGCTGAGCTTGACAGGTACATGCTAGTTCAATGGCTTTGGTACATACAGCTATATTAGGGTCTGTGACCTGATAAAAGTGTGTTTTGTCCTTAATTCACTTCTTTTGCTGAAGCGCCAGCATGTGTGTGTTTGTGATTTTTTTTTCATACATGCTACAATTAATACAAAACTAGCCACAGTTAATCTAAGTGTAAATTATAGGCCATACATGGTTATTCTGCTACCCATTTAGTACAATCTTTACATTCTTTTGAGCATGCTCAGCCATTTTTACCTCTGTCCTACGGAGGGCTGATATCATGCAGCCCAGAGAGATAGGTCAAGGCAAAAAGTTCTGCAATACAGGGGCCCAAAACCTATTGGACCAATATGTGAATTTGTTCTCTATATCCAATCCTGTCGATCACATATTTCCCAAGGGGGGCTGTGTAGAAAATTATGATCATAGTAGCAAGTTAAGGCCTAAATGTTCAAAGACCTCATCAAGTCAGTAGATGTGGGATGTGTATATGGGATTTCAAGGACACAAAAACCTCTGGCAGTGGCCTAGACTCCAGAGTCAGGCTGGAGATGGAGGAGCTTCTTTGAATATGAGGGGAAGGTGGAAGAGTTCTGAAAAAATTGCCATGTATTTATTTACATAACAATATAAACTGTATTTATCTAGATAGGTAATTATTTACAAAGGGAAAACTGTGCATAACTGGATTGACATGACAATGTGAGTACCACGATTCATAGGTATAAATTCTGTGTTCTGTTGACCTATCAGTATGTATATTTAGAGCTGCATTAATGTAGACACCTCTAGGGCATTACCAGAATGGATGCACGCGTCCCAATTGCTGTGGATGCACGCATCTCACAAGAATACCTCATGCCAGAGGGGAACATTTCAGGAGATAATTATGTGTGCTGTTCCTGTGTAAAATCCAAGATTCTGCGCACATACATTTATAGATACAAATGCTTCCAACGTGAAAGGAATCAATCATTTTTATAAAAAGCTTACTGTCATAAAAGGGTGCTTTATCCTCAAGATCAAGTGCAGTCAACTAAATATAGAAGACTACCTGTAAATTATTGTATGAACAAATCATTTGTATATTATAAAACACTATATATATTGT
The DNA here is from genome assembly GCA_009364415.1 of Spea multiplicata. Taxonomy (NCBI): domain Eukaryota; kingdom Metazoa; phylum Chordata; class Amphibia; order Anura; family Pelobatidae; genus Spea; species Spea multiplicata. The sequence goes on from VKOC01030374.1 coordinate 2,271, forward strand.
GTTGTGTGCGTATAATATATATATATATATATATTATAATATATATATAATATATATATATACAGTGAAAAATAAATTACACCAAAGTATTCTAGAGCCAAATGTGAGGCCATCTGTCTGACAACTAAAGGTTGGCTGAAATTGAGTCATGCAACAGGACAATGATCCCAAGCACACCACCAGATTGGTTGAAAATGAAAAGAATCAGTGTGTTGCCTAATTACTTCAAGTTATTGATGCTAAAGGTGGTTCTACAAGTTACTGAATCATAAAATCTGCTTAGTTTTGCATATTGTACTTTACGTTTTTGATGCCCCTGACCTGTCTCTGACCTATCAACAGCACTTACTACACAGGAGTGGAGCATCTCGCTCACTATAAATGCAAGGCTTCCATTCATATTCATATGAAGACTTCTGGCTGGGAGGGTTGATGGCGGTTCCCAAGGACTGCCCCAGGTGAGGGAACCGCCGCGTAGTGATGGGCACAAAAGCACACACCCCGACTATGTAAATGTACTTTATCTACTCATAACATTATAATCTCTTACCTCTAACATTATTAACTTTGACATTTTATGAGCCAAAAATTAATTTAAACTCTGTATAAATGGCGAAAAGTTAGTTCATTGGAAACTATAGAAAGCCTTAAAAACAGTTACCGGTACTATGTTATAACCACACAAATATAAATAGAGCTCCCCAAATCCAACAAAATACGGTTGTGCATGTACTGACATAAAATACACAATCGATTTAATACCTCGATACCAAACTGAAACTTTATTAGACAATGGTAAATAAGAAGAAATGTTTCATTATAAAACCAACACTTTTGCCCACACAAATCAATATCAATTTTCAAGCGTGTTTTATGCCTATAAACTATAAAATCATGTTATTGCCCTGTCAGATACAATCATGAATGCCTGGCTTAATGATATAGACTAAACAAATAAACACAAAAGTAAAAGTACATAATAAACACATGCAAATACAGCAATGAAACAAATAATGGATAGAGCATAGCTTCCCTACTATTCCATGCAATTTCTATAAATATAGAAGTACAATAATTTCAGGGGGTTTCTATTATAATATTGTCAGTTTTGGTACATATGCTTAACCAGCAAAGTAGGAGTAGGTCCTATTTTTGCACATTACAGTATTACAGTAGTGACATACTTACAGTATTTATAAATGTTCTATTTGTGGGGAGAATTGGTTAGAAATGCGTGAAATTCAGCATTGGTGGCACTAGTACATTAGGTAGCTTTAAAATAATCTTAAAAAAAGAAATTGAATTAAACATGTAATTTTATATTGGGTGAAATGAGGTGGAATTAGGGAAGTTATATAGAAAATATTTAAAAAAAATGAACCATCGCAGGGTTATTTTGTCCCCTGTAGATTCCTCTAAACATGCATGTAAGGTGTCGCAGTACCAAGGTTTTTTTTCCCATCATTGCAAGTTATGCATGAAAACATATTTACTTTTTTGCCTCAAAGGTTGGGAGAGTTTGGTGGTTAAATGACCGAATAACAAGTGAAAATACCACGCATTGTCTTCTGTTGAGAAACATATACTTTAGTAGGATGGTTTTGGTTTCTGTGGCTGAAAAGGTTATAGCACCAGAATGTGCTCAGTTATTTTGAAAACAGATGGGCATCTTATGCTTATGAGGTGGTTTCTAAATTAGGACAAGTGCATTACTATATTTTGGTGTCATTTTCTTCAACTGGTTGCGTGGTAATTTTTTTTTCTTCAATTTCTTCAATTGGTATGTTTTTTTCACTATATTCACATAGTAAACAAAAAATAACTCCTACTTGTCCTGGAAAAAATATATAAAATGTGTGGTTTTAGTACATTAGAGAGAGATTATGGTTGAATAAATCATGGGGAACAAAATAGCCCTAGTAGCCCTGGTTATGAAGAGGTTAAGAAAAAAAGCCTGTAAATACAATTTAAAACTTATACAACAAGGACCCACTTGAGTCTTTTCAGTCCTCTTATGGAGGCAAGCTGAAAGTTAAAAAATGTTACTTAAACACAGAATTTCATTTCAAATAAATTAAAATAAGAGACTTGTGCAACTTTGCAACTATAAGGATCTCAGCAATGTGATCAAAATTATATTATAAACCTAGGTAAATTAAAATTGTACTTAACATAATTTGGGTATTAGTTTTTTTCTTTAACCAACATTAATATTAAATGTCCTAGAGATTTGTTCTGCTGGTATGGTACCATATAAAGAGTCATCAACAAGCGCCAACCCTAGGGAACACACAACACCTAATCGTTACATTTGGCATTAAAGCCTCTTTGCTGCTGCCAGAGATTGACACCTTAAGGCTAAGAATTCTGTGCCCCCAGTCCTTGGTAAATGTCATGCAGAAGACTAGGGGGAAAAAAACATCTCACGCAAAACAGTTTACCATATTTGCCTAATGCAATTTGATATGCTCAAGAGAAAAATAGGAATATAAATTAGATAATAAAAAGAAATACTGGTGGGTTTTCTATGTTACCCTTTATTGTTCCCGTTCCAGGTTCTTGTCAGAATCATTCTGAAACCAGGCTCCTGCAGGATTCAAAAGGTATTCAACCACATAAGGACTACTTTGCCAGATCTGTAAGCAAGTTTTATGAATTCAAATTTTGTATAACTAACCATGTTTTTATGTATATGTACCAAATAAGTAGTACACTTATTTGTCCTGATCCCCTCCCCCTCTTGCCTCCTACAAAAAAAAAAATAACTATCTTCCTTCACCTCTCTCTTTCGTCTTTTGCAGTATTTTTTTTTAACTTCCTTATTAATCGTGAAGGCGTGATTTGAAATAACAGTAGTAATATGCATTATGACATCAATCAATATTACGACTCGGTACAATCCATGAATTGAAAGTGAGCATATGACATCGGAATCACATCATATAATGAAACACTTTATGATAGGACTCCCCTGAGCCATCAGAGAAGTCCCCGTCACAGCTCCATCATCCCTGGAACCCTGGCATGGGGCGTTGAAACCAAGCACTATCACACCGCTCACCTCTGTCCATTGTACTTATACATCCTCTTCTGCATCCTGAAAACATTTAGCCCTAATTACTCCTACAAGAAACCTCTTTTCACCCCTCCTTTTGTTTTAATTACCTGCACTACTCCCTTAGATCCGATATATCAACAAAAGGGGCGCATGAACATGTGGAGAAAAATGTACAACACAATAGTGTAATAAATTCAAAAAATATAGTGTAGTGAATAATCTAATCCACTCACAAAAATAACTTCATAGGGAGGCCCATCAGAAGAGAAACTTTTCTTCTTAAGGTCTGCAAAGCAAGTAAGAAACCACAAATGGTGCCGTATTTTCAAGCAAATATTTAATAAGAAAAGCGTATAGACAGTGGGAAGATAAAAGTCTCTGCCGAGACCAGGAGATAAAAATGTCCGTATGACAGAATCCTTGGGGAAAAATCTCTAATCTACTCCCTTAGATTGTAAAATCATGAGCGTGGCCCTCAAACGCCCACCATTCCTGCCAGGAACTTTGTATAAAAGCCTAGATGTCAAGCTCACGGACAGGGTTTTCATCTCCAGATGTGTCTGAAGTATTAAAGTATATTTGTTATGTATGTGTTAACTGCCTCAGTTACATTGTACATCGCTGCGTCATTTGTTGGTGCTTAATAATAATAAGGTAATAATAATAAATAATAATCATTTTCTCTCAATGTCATTTTAGCATTCAGACCTCCATAGCTGGTCACTAGTGGAGTTCAGTACACACTTTTGTTTTCAGTTGGTTTTAAATTAATGCATAGGAAGTGAAAACTTTATATTTTCGATTGTCCACTTGCAGATCTATCTTGGCTTGACAGCTTGAAGGCCACTTTCATTTCAATGTTATGTATTGATTCACAAATCTATCTATGCATAGAGCTAAGCATGTCATTGTTTGATTAAAAGCGTTTCTTCTGACGAGTGCACTCAGACACAAATAATGAAGGCTCAAACAATACACTGGCAATACTGTTAACAAGGAACAAAAAAATGGTTTTCTTGTGTACTTGCTACACTTAATGCACTTGTTGCGGATCGCATCTGGTGATCAACAATGCAGTGTTTGGAAAAATTCAGCATGAGAGGTCTTTTCACATTACTGTAATACCCTACAGAGCACGCAGTCATCCGTAATATTTCACAAGAAGGCCATGAGCCGGGGGCTGGTAAATTACCCATTTACTGGAATGCGATACAGTGTTCTGGCATAAAATCTGTTTTATGTTTAGTCGCATTTCTTCCCTCTTTGCCAAAGCAATATTTCTCAGAAGCTGCTGAAAACATCAACATATGCAATCTTCAAACCTTACTCGAAGCTATGAGACCTACGTCATGTCGGGTTTGCTCTGCTATGTGACATGCTGATATTAATGTTAGTTTCTTCCCTGCTACTGTCATAGCTTCAGCAGTTGCTTTGATAAATAAATGGCAGGTTACAATTCAACATTTTAACCTAGATTTGGGGTCTTGAACCCTGGGGCCTCCCCTTGCAATTTAAGTTCTGCTCATACTTAAAGGGATTTTACACCAAACAAATATATGGATAATGGCTCTTCTTAATATCAAAATAGAAACTCAGTATCTTATGGACAATTGTCATTAAAAAAAAGTATCCTTGATGAAAATTAAGATTTGGGGGTTTTTATTGAAACACTTTTGTGAAAGAACATTGAACTGCATATACTAGTCCCAAAGTGCAAACAATATGTTGTGTTTTTTGTTATTAATGGTTATTTTAATTATATTCTCCAATGAGGAATGCTAAGAGCCATTTTTCTATCTTTATAGATTAAATATCTCTATTCAACATCACCTGTATTAATATTGTTAAATATTTATTACATGGGCCACCCAAAATGTCACTTATAATAATTTATCAGCAAAGTTTATACAGTGATATACTCATACTCGTTGACACATGTACACAAAGATAAGCCTAAGCTTTAGTTAAAAAGTTCATGGTGGCTTATTGCCCCAGATTCAAACCAAATGTTAAATACAAAAACACAAACATTTATTTACATGGTTTGGATCTAGGAGCCAGTCCAAAAAATTAGAAGCCAACTTTTTTTTCTTCAGGGCCCTCTTCTCCTTTGCACCAGTTTGTTATTGTATGTGTTTCTAAATTGTTCTTCCGACTGTAACAGCGCTGCAGAATCTGCCAGCGCTTTATAAATAAATGTAATGTAATGTACCATACAGGATCAATATATACGGTATATATAGATACAAAACACCTTACATGTAAACATTTTCTTAAGCTCATTGGGTTACAGACACAAGCAAAACAGGCTTCACCTTATAACCATTGAGGCAAATTCTATTAAAATGAGAGATATGGAAATGTCATTATTAAATGCTTCAAAGGTTTTACCAGAGGAAATGTAATTGAATGAGGTCAGAAAGGCAAAATAAGTGATCTAGCAAAGTACCTAATTAATCAGAGAGAGAGAGAGACACTTAAATGTATTAAAAATCACTTAGAGATCTTTACTTCCCTGGATTCATAAAATACATGCTACAATGCATTTATTGTAGGATAAAAAAAAAACAAAGAGCTATGCATAGCAAATACAGTCACCCCACTGTTACTGTCATCTGCATTTTGCTCACATCATATAATTTGCATAGGCAATAGGCAAACATCAAGTTTAGTTGGCCAGCATATTTAAAGGATGGCTGTGCCAGGCTTGGCACAGGGCAGCTCCCTTGGTCACCATCCTTAAGTTCTGCCTCAAGCAATGCAGCCGCTGTTCTGGGCACCAGAACGTGACATCACATTATGGCTCTAAAGGACGTGCAGAATCAGAGTAGAGTTCTACGGAGGCTGTGCTGACTACGCACAGTTCTCTGTAATGTAAATGAGCCCGTTACTGCCCATCCAGTAAGGACACCCCTGATTGCCCTATAGAGTGACAGTAATGTGGCAGACAAGATGCAGCCCCTGCATCTACCATCCTAGACCTCGTCGCGGGCAGGCACCCCTGTTGCCATTGCGGCCGCACAGGTCGCACACCCCTAAGGCCGACCCTGTATGTGTTTGTATATATGTATGTATAGATGTATACTTGTGTGTGTGAGCATGGATGTGTACTTGTGTGTGTGTGTGTGTGTGTGTGAGCATGGATGTGTACTTGAGTGTGAGCATGTAAATGTGTGTGAGCGTGGATGCTTAAGTGTGGTGAGATGGAGTTTGACTAAATGTGTGTAATGTTGAAAGGGGGGGCAAAGGGCAAAAAAGACTAGTTGTGTGGGGCAATGGTGGCACACACTAGCTTTAGAAGTTGGGGGGGGGGCAAGGCAATTTATGTACCAGGGCTCAGTGGTTTCTAGTTAAGTCCCTGGTTAAAGATTTTAATGTCCTGAAAAAAAACTTTTTTTTCTTATTTCAATTATATACTCTATAACAGAGTGAGAATCTAAAAGTTTTTTTGTCACACCATAATGGTACAGATTTCTAATTGCAGTCAGACAATTTAAATGTTCTCTGAAAGCAGTAGATGGGGACAAAGTACACTGAATAATAATCTGCCTTTCAGTAGTAATTTATCTCTCTGCTTTAGGATATAACATGAGAACAATTGTGCTTGTGTACCTCGCATGCAACATTCAGTGAGTCTATATGAAATTCACAAGTTCCACCTACAACCAGTCATCCAGTTTGTTTTTTTTAACAAGCCAATATTTTTTAATAAGCCATATCAAAAAATAATGGATTATATGTGCTTTTGGGCATTCAATGCACCACAACAGTTAATATATCTCTTCTGATGTTCATATCATATTCAGGTTTTTCCCTGTTGCACACACAAGATGTGCCCCAGCACCCAGATTGCACCCACAGGACTGGCCCCAGCACCCAGATTGCACCCACAGGACTGGCCCCAGCACCCAGATTGTACCCACAGGACTGGCCCAAGCTTCCAGATTGCACCCACAGGACTGGCCCAAGCACCCACATTGTGCCCACAGGACTTGCTCTAGCACCTAGACTGCACTCACGAGACATGCCCGAGCACCTAGATTGCAGACTGCACCCACAGGAAATGTCCAAGCACCCATATTGCACACAGACACAGGGCATGCCCAGATTGCATTCACAGGATATATCTAGCACCCAGATTACAATGGTCTCCTCTCAGAGTCTCAGGTCTCCTCTCCGTCTAGGTGAAATGTACCCTTTTATTCATTCTATACCCTTTATGCCAATAAACACATATACTGTACATAGAAACACTTTCATAGAAACACAAGCATGCTCTCTTCCCTTTCTCATAAATTCTCTTCCCATCTTTTTTTTTTTTTTTATCTCTCCTCTTTCTTTGATCCCCCTTCTCAGGGCTGGACTGGGACTGAAAAGCAGCCCTGGAAACATTTGGAGACCAGCCCCATATATTTTATCTTGTGGTGGAGCTGTTATACCCACACGCACCGCTTATACATACCCGAGTCATTTGCCATACAAATAACTATAAAACTTTCTTTTTATCACATTATTCATATTAAAATGCCAGAATGCAAAAGTGTTAAAAGGCCCTAATAAATTAAATTACGTTAGACATAATTGAATCAAAACATTAGATGATAAAGTTCCATTTAATTTGTATAACAAAACGGTGATCACATTCAGGGCCGGCTCTACAATGGAGCCGACTGGGGCAATTGCCCCAGGCGGCACTTTAGAAGGGCGGCACTTTGCCGCCAACTTTTTTTTTTTTAAGCGAAGAGAGAGAGGGGCGCTGAGTGGTTTTCGTTTACCGCTGCGCCCTCTCTCTCTCTCTCTGCGCGAGTCTCCTCTGTTCGGTCCGGTGCTGGCTCTAATAGTTAAGCTGATCGCCGGCAGAGCAGGGAGACTCTCCACAGGACTCTTTAAAGGTAAGTACCGGCGGGGGGGGCATCGGCGAAGTATAAAATGCCCCCCGGCGTCGGCATTTTAAACTTCGCCCCAGGCGGCGTTAAGTCGTCGGCCGGCCCTGATCACATTATTCTTTTTTTTCATATTTAAGAAAAGCTATGTTTAAAAAATCTATTGTTTGGATTCTATGTCTTCAAATCTTCAAATCCAACTAAACAGCTAGGCTTTACAGCTGCTGGTACACAGCATGGTACTCATGGTACTGACATTTTCATGATGTGCTTAAGGGCATTATTTTAATTTAATTATAATACTTTTATTTTTTGTAGGAAGAATAAAAAATAGTGACAATAATAAATAGACTAAAAAATAGTCTATTTATAATATCGCATCAGGACATACGAAATATGGTAATTTTAACCAATGAATTGTTTAAGTAGTGAGATAACATTTTGAAACTCTCAACAGGCTAATTAGTGAATAAATCCCACATACTGTGTGTAAATGGTCATGTTGCAGTTATCATATCAGGCAATACTGTCTAAATGTCTGGGGGAGGGCTTGCCAAAATTGTCCCAAAATAGTGGTGCAAAAAAGGGGACAACAAACTTGGGTACAGGGACAGGCTAGGGATAAAAACAGGGCCCTGGCACTTTAACGCAAGCAGTTGCTAAGTGATGTAAACAAACTGGAGCAAATGATGGCTGGAGTGTCCCTTTAAATGTACAATATTCACATACTATACGTAAAATGAGATACGCAGATGTCCAGAAAATAAAATGTGAGAGATAAAATGTTAAGTATATTCTATGGAATTTAGAGTATGTTATGGAGACCAACCATATTATACTATTAACTACATAATTAACCCCACTTTGGCCCATTTTATTAATTTTACTTTTCTTGTTTTTTTTTTTGTAAAATGTTTCATGTAGCTATTGCCTTTATTTTTTAATAATTTCTCTAAAATTATATATATATATATAAATATATATATATATATATATACGTGGCTTATTCTTTTGAATTTCCTTCTTAAAGGTTAACTGTTCATGAGTATGTGACACCACCCCTTGATTCCCTATAAACATTATGTGAGCACATAATTCAAGATCTAATAAATCTTGAGATTACACAATTTTTGTTCAAAGGCGAGATATTTGTGGATTCATGCAGTATTTGTACTACTAAAATCTAATAACTTTTATTTCTTTGTAAATGTCAAAGATTTTTAATTATGGATTTTTTTTAAAGGCAATCTGTACACCGACAGAAAATACAAGAAAATTACGACAAAGATTGTCAATTAAATATTGTATTTCTATAATAACATGCAAAGCTAAATTATAAGAAGCGACTGAACAAGGCATTTTACTCAGTGAACTGGCTTATGTTCCAAAGAATTTTGAACTCTCTGTTGTTGTCAACTTGTCAGCTTCTGTGATTTTATTATGACTGCCTGTTAGAGAGATCATTTAGGAAGGAAGTATTTTAAAGTCATCCATCACAGTGGGTTAACAGCAGTGAGACATAATAATAATAATCATATAACTACTGAGAAGTTATTGGCAGCACCGTGACATCAATAGCTGAGGTCATTTTTTGCAATGGAAAAAGATGTGAAAAGTTTCAATAAATAAACGTAAATGTGACAGGGAAAGCACTGGACACATCCCTTGCCTTAGCAAATATGTTCTCCTATTCCTCTTATAGGCACACACCAGCCATCATATGCACGTAAATGTATATAATAGCCGAGAGGTCTTTTAAAATTTAAATAGAATTCCCCTTAAAAATGAAAAAATTCTATAGATTTCCCCCCCCTTTCCCATACTTTCTATGAAGGAAATATGCTTGATCGTGAACTGGCTTGGCAAATTTCGCATTGTGTCTAACGAGACATCCACATGCCTTCAAGCAGACAATCAGAGGAGAGATTTGTTGGACCATAGGAGGAGGAGAGAAAAATGGTCTGCAACTGCAGATTTTTCCTAATGTGAGTACCTTTTTAATTTCTAAACAATGTATATTACAGTACTCAAAGAATGTTATAGCAAGTTATCATACGATCTGGTGGGAGGCTGCACTGCAGCAATATGTGTGTATTTCCTCCCCTATGTCATTGCTGATTAGGTACTACAGACAGGGGCGTACCTAGAGTATTTGGCACCTGGGGCTGATCCTGTATGTGGCACCCCCCAACACACACACACTTTAAAACTGCATAGCTTCTATCGTTAGGCAAACATTGACAGTGATATAGGATAAGATTAACATTATATACTGAGGCACACACTGACGGTGATACAGCATAACACCTATCACTATATACTGAGGCAAACTTTGATGGGTGTACAGCATAACACCTATCACTATATATTGAGGCACACACTGCTGGTGGTACAGCGTAATCCCTATCACTATAGATTGAACCAGACATTGACAATAATGCAGCATAACCCCTATCACTATATACTAAGACAAACATTGAGGTGGTGTAAACCTACCACTACAGGGTCTTGCTTAGTATATAGTAGGGATGCACGGAAGTGAAAATTCTGCATTCATTGACAAAAAAAATCAATAACAATACAAACAGCAATCACAATCCTATCATGCCTAGGCATACCCAGATTCCAGCATGCACTGGCTGATAGGAGTGTGATTGCTAACAGCGCTAATTTTAGGATTTGTTCATAATAAACTTTGGAATTTTTCACATTTTGCTGGAACTGGGTGGTTCCCCTGACATCACTGCATAATTATTTTTAAATGTTACCACTTTTTTAAGCCATTTTTATTTTTTTCCATTTTTTATTATTTTTAAAATATTTTACTCGTCACATTGTGATTAGAAAGCTGGGCTCCTTTGATTTGCATGGTTGAATGCAGTACCTACAAGTGGAGCCAGAGTTCTCTAGAGGGTCTGGAGAGACCCTCTTGGAAACCTTTTTTTTTGTAAGGATGCACTGCCATCTTGTGAGTGGCAAAATCTCTCGCAGTGGCGGTTGTGACTCGCTATCGAGGCATTTCAGTGACACCATTGATCGCCTCCTAAACTCTTTTAAAACGGGTGTCCGTCATTAAGTGTATGGGGGGGGTTGATGCCCCGGGGAGGGGCCAGACATGGCTCCTTTTGCCGATCTCGGTGTTTCTGAATACCTTGACATTGAGACATTACAGCAACACCGTTTAATTGAAGAAACAGACAAATCTCTTTCTAAGCTTGTTTAATGCCATGTGATGTTTTGGCGTGACGTGCCTAACACATAAAAATTGGAGATTCCATCATATTATATTACCATATATTGTTTAGTGTATACGTGGTTTTAAGAAACCATAAAAACACCTTATGAGCCCATATATACCTGATATACTTTGCAGAGCAATTATAGTATGAAAATTGTTACAGATATACTCGTGAATGCCTCTTCATGTTATGTTACATAAATGATCATTGTAGCAATCTAGCTAAGACAAAGTTAAATGTAATGTTGTTTTGACTGTACAAACACAGGGACCAGAAGAGTGATGTTTATTTTTTTTCTATTTGTACTCATTTATTTATGAGTAGAGAGAGTCACAATTCATGCTGACAATTATCTATTGCCTTCTTCAGGGGTTCAAGGAACTAGCATTGAGTCTGTTAAACATCCCGTCATGACAGCTCAAGCGGCACTCGGTCTTTTTTCCTTATTTTTCATTGAAGTTTGAGCCTTTGAAAGCGACATTTGCATACACAATGATTCAATTTGTGATTTCTGAAACCCAGCAGTTTTTCCCAGGACTCGGGAGGGCTTACGTACAGCACAATACTCTTCTGAACTAAACAACAGCAATAAAGGGATACTGTTAAGCATCTCAGATAACGTGTGAAAACACAACAGTCAGTAATAAAAGAAGATTGCAATTATCTTTGTCATCTTGCTGTGTTCTTTCTTCAAGGAAAGTCTACACACAGTAACATTAATCATAACGTGACATTCAGTGCACTTGTCTAAATTGCGTAATCCCTGGAACAATCCGGGACAGTGAACGTTTCATCCAGTAGCAAATAAACGTGAACCAAGTGAGGAATGACTATGACACCTCTTCCATTGGGAGTAATTCCCTCTGGGCATTTGTTACACAGCTAACAGTCTTGTGGAGCTTGTAAATCCACATTGTTTTAATGAATACGCCTTGGACAACTTTCGTATAAATCTAGGAAATTGTTCAATACCAGAAACTGTACAATATTCCATGTGCCTATAACCACATCAATAGCATTTCACAATAGCATATAGCTATAGAGTTAGTCTATACATTTGTGAGGAAATCACTTTTGGGTTTTTTGTTTTTTAAACAGTTATAATGCTGACAATTTTTCCCCCAGATCAACTTATCTTATGTGTTTAATACAATTATTATTAGTGTAATGCCCACCTTTATTGCAGGTTGGGCTTTTGAGTTCATGGCAATTACATAAAAAACTCCCACCATCAAAACACCTGAACACGCCACATGTGCTACACTTCAGAGATTAGTAAATGGAAGCCTGTATATACAAAATGACCGTAAATAGTTATATGTCTTAATCAGTTCCTATAATGTACAACACTATATATTTAGGCACTACCAATTTAGTGCCTGCCAAATAAGCACAGGTACAGCTACTTGGCTATTTATTGATAAACAAATGACATCTCTGTGGAATAATAGAATTATTTAAAATTAACATTATAATTTATCATTCCATAAAATTTTAAATTATGAAATGTCATCTTTTTCACTATTTAATTAGCTATTTGAATGATTAGAAATTTGCTGCATTTCTATAATCCTAATTTTCCTAGAAACACTGCTTGTTAAAATAAGTTCTATTTTAGTTAAATGTTTGATAACCACATTTAAAACGTTTTCTTGACTTCTTTACTGAGGTGAAACAAGAAATATGAAAAAAGCACATGATTTTATCTTCCACACGTATCCACCATCTGATCTGACTCTGAAACCGAACAGCTGCTAAACGTTTGAGACAAAACATGAAACATTCAATTCACTGCAAGACTCCCTAAAGGAATTAAGCTGTTCCGGCATATGTGAGATGCTCTGCCGCTTGCATTCAGCCACTGAATAACGGAGGTCAAATGGGCTGATAACATTTTCTTTCTAAAAATCGAGTAATCATTTCTATAAGAGTTCGTGTTGTATTAATTATACTCACAATCACAAACATTCTTAACTTAAATTACGGAACACATTAGTACAAGGACAGATAAATATTGAACATTTAGTTAAAAAAAATTCCTAAAGTATATTAACATCAGCCTGCTACACAGGGCTGGACAAAGCTATGTAGAATTATGACAAAATAATTATGATAAAATAATAGATATCAATCAACAGGGAAGAGCTGGCAAGGGGGGATGCTTTGACTTAAAAATGTTCAAGCCATTACCAAAAGTTACTTGCAGTTCTACTTTTAACCACCAGGTTATCTACGATAACAAGGACTTTTGGCACAGTTAACAACAACATTTGTCAATTTCTGTGCCCTCTTAAAGTGCTTTCTATGCATTAACCTTCTGTGAATATTTTGGGCAGGACTGGGCAGTTTGTGTGTTGTGTGCCAAAAGTGTTTTGTGTGGCTGCCCGATGATGTCAGATATGCACAGGTGCACACCCTGTTTTTCTGCCCATCTTGGCCAAACACCCACCAGTTTGGGTCTGGTAACATGGCTAGACTTGAGCTATCAAGGTGAAATATGCCAGTCCTTACTTGACAATCTATAAGAAATATAACAAAAGTTAGACATCAGTAACAATATCTTAGTAGCTATGGCTAACCGGCTCAGTTCTTACATACTTCTTAAAATCACAGGCATAATACTCATTCTGGGGAATTTCCAGGCTTTGGCTGATGTCGGAGGGCAGGACCGACAACATCAGTGGGCCTTGTCATGTTGGGTAGGACTAGCCCCAATCGTCTCACATTTCTAGGAGGTGGGAGGGGAGTGGGACGTGTCTAAACACAGATCTCCTGACACAGATTTCAGATTGTGACCAAGAGACCTGGAGAAGCTGCGCTTCACCCGGAGTCTCCGGGCAAAACATGGAGTTCCCAGGTATGATAATAATGATGATAATTTAAAAGTGAGTGTGTATTAAACACAATGTGCAATTCGTACCGCCCAACGCCCGGGACATGGAGTTCCAGGTGCCGAGCAGGTGGGTTTTTTTTTTTTCCCCCCAGGCTAGGATCCAGGTCCCCCTGGCGGCTGGTTGACGTCTGCGCAATGCGTGTAGACATTGTAGACATGACTTTCCGGTCATTAAAGCCCGGGCAGGAGCAGAGATTGTCTACGAGCTGAGGTTGTCTATGTGCAGATGTTCACCAGCTGCCCTTGCTATACACCAAGTAGTCTGGGGATGCATTGGTAAGTCTAGGGGTTGAGTTGAGTGGCATATCAGGAGGGCAGAGTGACTTTTGGTTTTCCAAATTTCTGTTTGTATATAACATATAGTGTCAAAAGCAGGACTAACTACATTATAGATACCAAAAATGTTAATTAAATGAAATACTGTTTTACCACTCTACTAATGTATATTTTTTCTTTAAAAATATTTTTTTCTTTAAAATAGCACAAAACTACAAGGGTGCAGCCTATAATCAGGCCAATATGGTATTTAGAGTAGACCAGGGAAAAAATCTACAGAGAAAAAATCTACAGGACACTGAAAATGTACTTTGCACACTAAAGGAAACTTTCACAGGAACAACCTTGCTTCCATATCTGAGTTTACACCAGCTTTTATGAATCAGGTGTTGTGACATACAGTTCACGTGACTGCTCATGACATCAAGACATACATGACATCTCAAGACACTGCACACTTGTCAATACTTTTAAGAAAGAGTATGAAAAAACGCTTGCCATTTTTACTTGTTTCATCCAACTTTCTTCCAGAGATCTACATGTACCTGGCCCACATATGACTAGGGTTTTACATTATCAGGAGAAAATAAATGAACGTGTAGGCATCAATTAAAAATCAATTAATTAAACATAAATTTGGATTCACAGCTTGTTTTTGTGTAGAAAAACTAAAATATTATGAAAAATCTGTGTATGACTTACAAAGGTCTATCCTCTTACAAGGGTTCCATGTATCATTTGTAACATGGTCAACACTTTAGTGGCTCCTACACTGGAGGATGTTCATCGAAATGGTCCCATTTACCATCATGGATGATCATGACTAGAAATATTTGTTCAAGAATACCTTTGTTATTACTTTGTTATTAATTATTTTGTTATTAATTATTAATTACCGGTACTTTGTTATTAATTACTTTGTTATTACTGTTATCTGAAGAATACTTTGGCATCATGGCAGACATTATCCAAAAGAGACATTACATCAAGTCTATAAATCGCATGCAATAAATCAAACTCTAAAGTGGTATAATACACTATGAGGTAGTGATCTATTAGAGGATAATAAACAATTCAAACAGTATGATAAATACTGTTGGCTGTCTCAGTGTCCAAAAGGCGTAGATTTCCCAAATTTAACAGTGAGTGCATAGGAAGGCAAATGTCATTCTCTGCCCCCAACCTGCCTGCAGGGCAGGGCCGGCCTTTGGGGTGTGCGACCTGTGCGACCGCAC
>VKOC01030377.1:0-23085 GCA_009364415.1 Spea multiplicata
CACACACATATACATACATATATATATATATACACACACATATATACATACATATAAATAATGTTTCCTACCTTTCCTCTGTTCTTTTTCCTCTTCTTCTTCTGTCCTGTCCTTCCGGTGCAGTAAAGAAGGTGGGCGTGGCTTCAGTGCTGTGTGCCGGGATCTGACATCAAATCCCGACACACAGCATCAGTTGCCGCGCGCATAGCAAGGGAGCAGGATCGGAGGTCTGTATGAACAGACCTCCCGCTCCCTTGATTGATTTTAAGCCGGTTGGGGTGAGATTTTTGATCTCCCCAACCGAGCTTGCTCCTGCAGCGGCGGACATTAATGTCCATCTCTGGAGGAGTGCCAGCGTCACCCTGCCCGCCCCCCCCAGCTCCCCGTTAGGTACTGTGCGCACGATGTTAGGTCGTGTGCGCTCCCTCAAAAAGTTATGTGCGCGCGCACAAGCGCACAGCTTAGAGGGAACAGTGTTCATGACTGTGGTTTGTAATTAGGGGTGAGAAGGGGCATTGACATGGTGGTTTTATATCAATGTAAAAAGCATTGCTTTCATTATGTGCTGTGAAACTAGACTAGAGTATATTCACTGTTGTGAATGTTGTCTAAATATATCCTTTTTTCCACTTTGAAAGAGAGCAGGAACATCTCTCACTTCTTATAGCACTAACACTTACATAGTGAACCACTCACTATGCACTGGCAGACTTGTAAATTCAAGCCAGAGATATTTTTGGTGGACTACCACAGAGATTACTCTTCAAGATTCAGGCTAGTGCCAAGAGATAAGATGTTACATTTCTCACTACAGTACGTTTTACCCCCAGTGATTCAGCAGCACTTATTATGTTTCTTTAGCACTTCACGTAAAGTCAGTTCTTTATGGATATGCAATTGTATGTGTGAGCATGGATGTAAGTGGGGTGAGATGGAGTGCATGTGTTAGGATGAATGTGTACATAGTGAGTATGAGTAAGTGTTTGTAATCTGCGTAAGTGTGTATACATATGTGTGCCAGAGTATATGTTGGAAGGGGGAGCTGTAGGGAGCAAAAGTAAAGACAAAGAAGAGAGGGTGAAAGTTTGAAGATAAAGAGTAGGAAAAGGTATACAGAAAGGGGGGCGAGAGGAAAAAGAATGAGGTAAAGATATAAAGAGAAAGAGGAGAGAGAAATAGGATGAGAGAGAAAAAAACAGAAAGGATGATAAGAGATAAAAATGAAAAGCAAGAGATAGAAAGGAGAGATAAAGAGGATGAGAGATAATGAGACAGGTGAGAGATAAAAAAGGCAAGTGATTAACAGAAATGGTTGAGATAGGTAGAAAATGGAGAGATAAAGGGAAAAGAAGAGAAGAGATAAAGAGCTGAGAAAAAGATAAGGAGGTACGAGAAAGGGAAGAATCAAGAGGACACCTTAGATTCTGAGAGGAGACCACATTGGGTTCAATCTGCGTATGTCCTATCATGATTTATACAACAAAAAATAAAGCCCCAATGGAGAAGCCATGTTGGAGAAACTACCATATTTGCTTGATTATAAGACAAGGTTTTTGTCAGAGCAAATGCTTATAGAGGTCTGACTACAAGACTAAGATCCAGATCCCCCGCAGAGCTTCAGGGGACCCGGATCCTCCTCTCTGGCAGCCGGTGGATATCTGTGCGATGTTCCCAGACAACCTCCACTTCTGCCAGGGCTTCTATGACGGAGCACCAGCATCACATGACCTTCCAGTGCTCAGTCATAGAAGCCCCTGTGGAAGTACCATCCAGCAGGGGCGGAGGTTGTCTGAGCGCATCCCACAGACCTCCACTGACTGCCCCCACTAGACCTCCACCGACTGCCCCCACTAGACACCAGGGAGTCTGTAGCACAGGGGACAAGTTTAGGAATGCACTGGTAAGTCGGGGGAGGGTAAGGTGCTGAACCGAAACAAAAGTCTTTTAGAAGAGGCACATGTGAGGGAATGTGGTCTTCCAACTAGAACTAGAACTAACTAGAAACCTCAGGGCCCCGGTGCGAGAATCTGTTAAGGGCCCCATCCATCTACCCCTTCTCACTATCTACACCTGCTCCCTCCATACCCCTTCTGCACTATCTACCCTCTCGCTTCACTAACACGCCCTTAGGCGCTTCAGCTATCCCTACCGCTCTCCCTGCCCTAACCGGCTTCTGCACTATTTTAAGAAGCTCTCCTCGCATAACGCAAGCTTTCACGATCTACATCTTACCTCCCTACCCCCGGCCTTCTCCCGAGATGCTAAGCGCGGCTCTCGACCCTTCTCCAGATCTAACCCTCTCCCCCCCTTCTCAGGATCTACCCACTAACCCTCCCTACCGGCCCCTTTAGGTCACTTACCGTGCAGTCCTGTGGTGGGGGCACGAGGCCTCTGTCTCGCTGCGCACGGCTTCACTGCTGAGCGCCGGCATAGTTCATAGTGGTAAAATGATGCACAGTTTGAGACTACCTGTCTAAAATCAAATTTACGCTTACATTTGAATTTAGACTTTCAGTGCAAATAAAGGCTATATAGGGATCATTAGGAAATAACCCCATCTCAATTATTTAATATGTTTTGGAAAATGTAACATGTGTTAAATTGATACTTTTTAGATTTTCTAAATGGTAAAGAGTAGGTCTAGAAATATCTAGACAGATCTAAACTAATCATATCCACTATAAAAGGTACCAGGAAAGGTATTCAACACATATGAGTCAAAAGTCTTAAAATGTAAACCTTTCTAGTCTGATTGAACGGGTTAGTCTTACACCGTTTTATGTTTTTCCCCTTTCATATGTTTAACAGTGTCATAAAAAGTTTCTTGGAATTTTGCCAAAAAATATAACATAATCAATTGAACTAACCACCTGTCTTACACACCTTGCTACTTTGTAACAAACCTCAATAAAGTAGGTTTTCACAATGAAGATTGACAGCCTTCTGGCATGAAGCCTAGATAAGTGAACTTTTAATAAATGATGAAATCCCCTGGGGATCAAGACGTAAACTAATAGCTAGTTTGTCTTATTAAAAATTCAGTTTTCCAATACTTGATCTTTAATCTTAAATGGTTGCCCAGAGGGTTGGGTTGATCTGCTTAAACAAGCATAGATTTTTAAGTCAAAATAGCATTTTCTATCAGGATACTCATAGTATCATTTTTCTAAGTGAGTTTGACTAGGTATTTCTTGTGACTTGGATATGCACACTGGGAGTTGACTCGTTTGTTCCTTTTTGTTTGTTTTTTGAAACTTCTAATTCCTTGAAATGATCCCCACCTTACATTTATGTGTATCTCTGACTCTGGCTGAATGCTGAATAATAACAAAAGTTATGGTGGGTAAAGGTGATGGAAAACCCTTCCACTTAAAATTAAGGGGGTAGTAGAAGTATTATTAAACACTCATCTACAGACACCAGACAAGCCAGAAGGTTTGTTTTTCCCTCAGAAATCTCATGGTGCTGCCACAACCACAAGGATTCTGGGTAGGCACATGCAAATAAGGTCAACAATGATGACTCACATCAGAAATTGTAGATTTATGTTAGATTCTGTGTGTTTCTTTTAAAATTTAGTTCCCTGTTCAATTACTTTAGTTAGTTTGTATTAGATTTTCAGTTAAGTTATTTTAAACAGAGTTATGCATATAACAGGACAGTATTTTTTTTATTTTTACATGACTGCGTGCACCAATTTAGGGAAAATAAACTGGTAATTATTGACAATATAGTATATTGTAATTAATCAGATATACTTTTTTTGTTTTCCATAGTATCCAAAACTGTACGCAACTCTGAATACCACTGTTAGTTTTGAGAATATCAGCTACATGTTGTCTCTTTACGCTTATATAAAAAAAGAAAAAGTATAACATTTTTAGATGTAATGTTCTATGCACTGCATTCTCTACTGACACATAAAGTGTAAAATGCTAATACGCAGTAAACATGCAACCAAGAAATACAATTAGTCATATATACTTTTGGAAATCTGCTAAAATCACAAGGAGTACTTGAGTTTAATAGTTCTGTCATTATGAAGTATTAACATTTTCACCTGTATTGTTTAGCACTGGCAAACATGTTTTGAATGGCAGCTGTTAATTGCAATGTCCTTCCCAGTAACTTTGATAGTAAAGTAGGATTAGCATGGCACGCTCTCCATGCATGAGGGAGATTATCTTGACAGCATGCGGGGGGGAAGGGGAGAGACATCTTCATGATGGAAGATGACAATGCCAGTACTAATGAGGATAAGCTGACAGATGATTGGATAACTATCAGTTTACTAACACTGAGTTAATGCTTCAGTACAATCCCTTCTTGCCTAATTTTGCTTTTACATGTACTTATATTTATATATCATTTATACCTGCATTTCTGGTTTGTCCCGATACATAAGGAAAACATTTTTTTCTGAAACCATGTTTTATGATAATATTGTGATATTTATTCTGACAATATGATACTCAATAATAATAGTCTGCATCTGATGCAACTAAAGATACTTGATTTTCCTATTTTGCTCGCTTAATTGTTTAGTATGCACCAATTTTATCCTTGTCTTGGTTTAAACTTTTTACATTTGATTTGTGTATTGGGTGTTATTGAACACTCAGTCTCTTGAGACCTGGGGAGGGCTGGCAGTCTAAGGCCTGGAGGGCAAGTCTAGGGCATTCCAATTAATCTCAGTGGAGTTAAGGTCAGGGCTCTGTGTTGGTCTAGTACATCTGCCAGTTCCTCAGTCTGCTGCCGTCTGCCAGTTCTTTATTCTGCTGCCAGTTTCCCAGTTTGCCCCACACAGGCTCCTGACCATGGGCCTCTCCCTGGGAAATGTTTCGCAGGGTTTGGACTAGGCCCCTTAGTTACTTACTCCAAAATCCTATGGAACGCCTTTTCAGAAGAGTGAAGGCAGTTATAGCTGCAATGGGGGGGACTCCATAATAATGAATATTTGAAACAGGATGTCCAACAAACTCATATAGGCAATTGGCAGATCCAGGGGGGACAATGTGGGCAATTGTCCACCCTTGCAATATCGACAGCAGCATGCTTTGGAAGTAGAGAAAAAGAGGGAAGTCCTGACAGCAACACTTATGCCTTTTTTTATCTCCCTAATTTCAAGGCAGGATTGAGCTGTGTCATGTAACGTCATGTAACGTTGTGTGACCCACTGGGAATGTGAGTTTATTTTACCCCTCGAAGATTGAATTGTTCACGTTATAGGTCACATTAAAGGTGGAAAAGGTTGTGACATGACTTATCTTTGTCTCATTCTTTAACATCACAAGAACCTGGCATTTTAACAGGGGTGTGTACACTTTTTATATATACTGTAGCAGTAATTAGGGCTAAGATGTCTGTTCTTTTGTTAGACAACCTCTAAAGGTGGAAATTAAAATCCAGACATGTATTTTGGCTTTGTGGGAGTTAAAACAGGACGTTTTAGAAAGGGACACTGTTTCCTATTATTGCAATGCATCAAGTAATCTTCTTGAAGTGGTAAGTCTACCCCCATCTATCGGACTGCACATGTTGAGAGTGATGTACACATAGTTTGAATGATTAGACATGGCTCGGAGGAAAAAATAGAAAGATTTAAAATAATGGAAATAGCTTGTGTACCTCTCAAAAACAGGCCTCTACTTGATATCTAAAATACCACTAGCCTTAAACATGTACATTAACCATTTGTTTTGTCATGCTACATTTTGGTTACAACTTTATATGTAATGTAAGGATCCGGGGCAGTTTTTTGTATTGCTGCCTGAAGGTGATTTTCGAAGCTGAAGAATGCATTAAGATTGATTACAGAGAAAAAGCTTAAGGAAATTGGAAGACCTTGTTCACAGACCTTTGAGGCACAGCCTCTCTGAGAAAAATGTATGAGAGGGAGGAGTAACAGAATGGAATGCTATGTGCTTTTATAGACTTAAAAGTGAAGAGCCAGGTGAAGTAAATCAAAATCAATTATTCAATGGCCATTCCGATGACAGCCCAATAACAAAACAATAAAAAATAAGTTAGAGAAAGTCTGACAATGCAAGTAAAACATTTACAGGCAAACTATCCAATTTGTGGTTGCCCTGCAAACCATAAATCTTCCATGCTGAGCTTTTTTAACCCATTTTACTAAAGGTATAGTAAGGGGCGTAACTAGAAGCCTCAGGGCCCCGGTGTGAGAATTTTTTAAGCGCCGGCACCCGAGACAGACGCCTCACGCTCCCACCACTGCAGTCGGGGCAGCGCTGAGGCAGGCGGCAGCGGCTATGGTGGGGGCAGGGAGTGGAGGAGACAGAAGGGCTTCGAGCAGTTGCTGAAAACGACCACTCGGCACCCCTTGGGCCCCCCCGACTGGCAGAACTCCAGGGCCTGGTCGCAGTCGCGACCCCTGCGACCCCGGTAGTTCCGCCACTGGGTATAGTGTTCCCTAAACCTGGGTCCTTTTTAGCATTTTTACCATGTGCTCATTAAACCATGATTCCCTTTTCTTCATTAATAGTAATAGTAGTATAGTAGTAGTTAACATACAAAAATCAAGTTTTGTTCATGTGCTGTTTCACCAACTTCTACAATTAATTTATAAAAATATGGAAATCATGCCTAATAATCCAAGATATTATAGAAACAAACAAAGTGGTGCTTATAATTCAGTGCACATCACAATCTGTGCACAACAAAGTTCAAATAACTCTGGATAGTGATTTAAAACTTCAATGTTTATACGGGTCACAAAATAAAAAATAACAGAGATAACAAGCACGTATCTCACTAGTTTCGCATATACATCTTAATCATGGATACTGAAATGGAAACACCAACTGCATCTTAAAAAAACAAATTCCAAAAGGTTTTATGAAAATGCCATATAAAGAAATCATGAATGACCGTTCAGAACATAACAAAACATTAAAAGTTTTTGCCTCAAAAAAAGCAATAATAACCGCTCCTCAATAAAAAGTAAAAAATAAATAAAACAATAATAGAATATTGTAAGCTAGAGGAACGCCTATAAATAACTCTAAGTTACTGAGTAAATTATAAAAAAATGTAAAGTAGATTTCCTAAATAATCAACTTAATTCTGAACAGCATTTGAGATCCCAGCACTAACATGTATACCACATACAGAGAGAATGCATGCTACATTGGTACAAAAATTAAATGTTAACACAAATAATAGAAAAACTGTTAGCTAATTCATAAATATATGTACATAATATTCATACCTCATATTATTAATGGGGTTCCTCTTTACTTTATACTATAAACAAAATTACTCAGTGTAACAACTGAGCTCCCATTCTCTATTTATGGCCAATGTTAAACTTGTAACCAGTCTGAAGATCTAAAGCGCTTATCTCCTTTTTAATAAAGCTTTCATATCACCCCCTCTGGCTCCCAGGAATCAACATTCTACACCCATCCACATGCTGTGCCACTATTATTGGGAAGTGTTTCCCTATATGGGAATTACGATGTGGTTTCTTGACATTAAAAACCATTCCAGTAGGGTTAGTTTTTTTTAGTGCTAAGGATGTCTAACAAATGTTCTCTTATTCTATCCTTAAAGTGTCTATTAGTGCAGTCCACATATTGCATATAACACAGCATGGTACTAAATAAACCGCATTCTTGGTATTACAATTTACGTAGGTGCCTTTGGAAGTAGAATGCACAATGTAAGATACATTTACATGGGAGCAGAATTTTTTATCAGATTCTTTCTGTTTCGTCAGACCAGGGAGCATACTGGGTGATAAAATCTTACCTAACGACTTAGTTTTATGTGAAATAAATGTAATTTCATCATTCAGAATCTCCCTAAATTTCTTATCTTCCTTTAGTATTGAGAGATTGTTATGAATAATCTGTTTGATGTTATTGAATTCCAGACTATAACTAGTTATAAAAGAGGAACATGATTTACTGTACATTTTAAAATAACTATTTAAAAGTGCAGCTGGAGCACAGATGATACATTTTTTTCTGGCTAAGAAACCGAATGAATACTTCTTTGAAAATATAACTTGCCTTTGGCTATTAAAAATATATTTTGCTTGATTTGTTAAAGTGTGAAAGACAGCCGCTTGTCATCTATTCTAAACTGTAACTGTCGCCTAAAGAAAAAAAGAATACTTTAAAACAATAGACATATTGTCCAGCAGAGGTTATTTGAAGGGTTACCATATTAGCCATTTATAAGTGAACAAATATTCTAAAGGGAGATAGAGACTCACACATCCATAAATGAATACACACACATACATAAAACTATGTACATCATGGTGCTTCTTCTGCTCTGATCCGATGAGAGATGGCACACTTGTTCACATATTGTTACAATTAGTGCCCACCTTCTTGCTAAGGTAGCCTGCACAGTACAGCTACTGATATGTGGCTGGTGGCAATGCCTCTGCAGATTATGCCTTAGAGCAGGGGTTAACATTAACCCCTTAAGGACCAGGCTGTTTTATATATATTTTTTTATTTTTCTTTTTATACATTTTTAACAATAATCAACATCACATAAACATATCAACATATCAAAAAATGACATCTAAAAAAAAATGCCTCTGCAGATTATGCCTTAGAGCATGGGTTGACATTAACCCCTTAAAGACCAGGCTGTTTTATATTTTTTGTACCCTTCGTGACCAAGGCTGTTTTAACACTTTTGCGGTGTTCGTGTTTAGCTGTAATTTTCATATAAAAAAATAAAATAAAATATGATGTTGAATTCAAACAAAAGCACATTTTCTGACTTTTATTTGAAACATCTTTTACTCATCTACAAAAGCTAATGGAAAAAGAACATGTAAATCACTTTCTAAGTTTATTTAATGCTATAACGTGCCGGGCACATCATTGGTCGTTAAGTGACTGTTTTTCAGTGTCATTAAGGGGTTAATTAGTTGGATCCAGGAGACAGTTTTTTCAATGTTAACACACATACTTACAAATACACACAAATTTACATACTAATATACACACATTAACTTACACACACAGTAACATACTTATGTACACTACCCATCCCCATAACCTCACAAAGACCTGTCTCCATGGCAGCTCGTGAGCTATCACACAGTTGCCTCTCTACCACCAAAGGTTCATTTAATGCATGTTATATGACCCTGATAGGCATCTTGTCACGCCAGCCTCAGCACGCCCCTGCAGCTAGAAAACCTCTGTGCGAGCTATTGCACAGTTACCTCTCTACTAACAAAGGTTCACGTAATGCACATTACTCAACCCTGCTGTGTGCATTGTCACACCAGCCTCAGTGGGCCATTACAGCCAAGAAAGAGGAGCCTGGCTTTCCTGAAGGTGGCCACGGACAGTGCTCCCCAGCTGGGTGCAAAAAATCTTCTCTCCTCTATAGCGTCAGTCACAACAGAGTTCCAAACTGCTGTGTGTCGGGAGTTTCATGAAATGGGTTTTCATGTCCAATCAAGCGGTCGAATCAAGAATGTATCAATCTGTATAGAACCAAAAAAGAGAATGTTTGGTTCTAGGGGTAGTTTAATATACTGTATGTTATAGCACAGTTCCACAGAATATAGTTAGTTGCTGTGTAACGGAGTCACATGGACACCGACATTAAGTTAGAGCTGAAGTTTATTTAGTTAGTTATAAGATGTTCTATTAATAAATGTGTAAAAGCACTGTAGCTGGAGTCTGAGAGGCTACTTCATAATCAGCAACATTTAAACAAGAAAGATCTTTTGCCGGAAGTAGCCACTGGTTACCCAGGGGATTGAGAATGGATGTCCCATCTTAGGTATGACATCAGAGCTGGAACAGAGTGGAATAGAAAGGTAGTAAGCATACTCAGGCAAGCCGAGGTCAGTAGGTACAAGAGGGCAGCGAAGTGAGACAGTCTAGAATCAGTAGCAGGTAAATAGAAAATAAATGCAGGCTTGATTAATGTACAGACATGAGCCACAATAATTGCAAAGGTACAGTGACAGGAAGTGGCTTTTATAGACAGAAGGCAGGCACCTTACCAGACACAGCTAAGGAGATTTGACAATGATATCTAGGCTTGTACAGACAAGGCTACCAGTGAGCTACCTACCAAAATGCACAGAGCCTAAAATGTGGTGATGGATAATGGCCTGGGACTGTTTTTCAGAGTTTGGGCTAGGCCTTGTCAACAGGGCCGACCCTACAATGGAGCCGACTTTGCCGCCCCAAGCGCTTTTTTATAAGCGGAGGACAGAGAGGGGCGCCGAGTGTTTTTTGCTTACCCGCTCGGCGCCCCTCTCTCTCATCTGCGGCGAGTCTCCGTGGCACGGAGACTTGCTGCAGGACTGTTTAAAGGTAAGTACTGGGGGGGGGTTAGGGTAGATAATGGCGTCGGCAAAGTTTAAAATGCTGCCCCCCCCCCGGCGTCAGTGGTGGGGGGGGCGGCATTTTAAAGTTCGCCCCAGACGGCATTAAGTCTTGGGCCGGCCCTGCTTCTCAATAAACATCAGTGGCTGACCTATATATTAGAAAACAAATCTGAACTATGAGTCAAAGTGAATAATTTGTTATTATCATGGTAAATAATTACAAGAATCCAGCATATGTCTAAAAATAAATCCCTGGTCTCTATGGTCTTAATAGAGTTTTTAGAAATTCTCAGGAAACAGTTCTACAACACATGCTATTCCTAAAAGCTTTGTCTACAGAGAGGTCTGGTGAAAAAATGTTTTCCTTGGCTGCAACCCAGACAGACTCAAATTAAGCTTGAGAACCTAATAAGATACAGATATAATTTGAAACTATAAACAGTTACTTAAATCAGATACTAATGAGTGAATTTATTTGGATAGTTAGAGCTAGGTTTATATGCTCTCCAGCAAATTCGGCTAGACATCTTGGACTACATCATTTGTATTTTGCAAAATAAAGTTAAAATTCAAATGAAATAAAATTGAAAAAAAGCTATACTGTCGACGAATAATTGGAAAAAGTATGTGAACACATCTGAGACACATCTGTTACACACTATAGAAAGTTAACAAACCACTTTTAATACTTTAGGTGAAAACCTACTCTATGTTCATGGGGCTTGAATCTCTGATATCATGGTAACACTTGATGCCATTTGCAAAGAATGCTGGGAATGTCGGTTATGTAATATTGTACCTTCATAACATAATATTATTATGCGGTCCATACCTTTATTCCCATTTTTAACATCTTATTTCTCAGGGTTTAGCAGAGTTTATCATACAGGCACTTAATATAATGAATAATTGAGGGTATAATTAAAAAAAGGATTGTAAGCCAAACTTAATACGTTTATTGAGTATTTATCATATAACAATGATTAAGTTAAATGCAATGTTTATCTATAAAGCAGAGTACATAAAAAAACAGTATAATACTTGCCAATAAAGGTAGCAATTTGCAACATACCTGTGGCATACAGTCTCTTAGTAAGTGTGGTGTCCCCTCCCCCCAACTCACTATTTCGCTATCTTATTTATCCATTGTCTTTGGTAAAAGTTGGCATCGTCGCATGTCATGACCTCTTGACTACATCACTCAAAATTGTTTACTACAAATGGACATCTGCAAGACCTTGAACATGTCAAACAAAGTTGTTTACTACAAATCTTGTCTTGAAGACACATACAGTAATGGCCGACAGCTTTAGTGACATATTCCAGCATGAATGGGGGGGACCAGAGCATACCACATCTTATCTGGTTTGATAGGTTGAGCTGTTTCTGGGGGGTATGAGTTTGTGGGGTTTTAGGTGAAGTCAGAGATGGGCCAATGGGAGCCTTTGTAAGGCAGGTTGTGTTGGGTTTAGGTTTTAATATGTCAGCTTTTACAGCGTCACACCTTTTCCTGCCTGCATGTATGTTGTTCTCTTTTCAACTACCGAGTCCCAGGTTGCTCTGCTCTTGTGCGGGGGCTGCTTGTAGGTGGTTAATCAGCCTGGGCTGTGCTTGGTGCTAAGGGGTAACCTAGCTGGTGGCGTCCCTACGGTTACTCTGGTCTGACACTGCTGTGCGGGCACGCCGGCATGTGAGGATACAAGGAGCAGAGGATTTTGCCCAGAAGGAGAACTAATGTTCCAATGTTTTACCTAATGTTACACAATGTTGTACTAGGTTTTATGTACTTTTTAGCATTTGGTGTTATGCTTTTACAATATGCTTTACGGTCATCTAGACATTATTCTAGATGAATAGTAATAATTACAATAAAGAAAAATATTTGTCATTGCATTTTTAATAAGCACATTGGCCTTGTTAATTCCAATTTTGTGTGTTTTTATTAAGCATTAGGAGGATGCGGGACTTCTCCCCTTGTCATATATCTAATGTAAAAAAACAACAAAACCTAAGCACAAAGAGCAAATACTTAGTTGTATAATATGTATTACTATATGAATGAAAGTGTGAGTACACTGATTTATTATCAATGTATTAACATAATCCTGTAACAATATATTTACCATCCCCTCTGAAAATGCTTCCACTAACTGGGAGCTATAATTTTGCATTTCAATTGAGTTATTTTTATACTGTAGTTTTTGTGTAGTATTTGTGATACAATGCATCATTCATTTCTCCTTATAGTAGTGTTGTTATTAATTTATATTAATACACTGATAAAAGTATTTTTCCTTAATTAT
The DNA here is from genome assembly GCA_009364415.1 of Spea multiplicata. Classification (NCBI taxonomy): domain Eukaryota; kingdom Metazoa; phylum Chordata; class Amphibia; order Anura; family Pelobatidae; genus Spea; species Spea multiplicata. Next base: position 12,646 of record VKOC01030377.1, read on the forward strand.
TCATTCTTAAATTGTAGTTATATGTGATAAATACTAGTGAAAGAATATCACTTCATTTTAGACACAAGCAATTACTCCAAACGGTAGTATACCCAAAGGAAAGGCTTGCAAAGTGGTACAATTGGCGCTTAAAATACCAGCTGGATCAAGTTGTGTTCAACTACTTTTCCATGTCAAAACAAATAAAACATAAATTACATTAAGAAGGAAAAAAAAAAGTGTTTCGCAGATTCCGCTACATTCCTTTAGGATGCCCCACCCTGTCCATATTAAGCATTGGCATCACATTATTTGCCACCTAATTTATGCCCTGGTCATTGCACAGATGCAAACCATGTTTCACTCTAAAGTATGCACTGCACATGTGCAGCTAACGAAGTGGTAATCTGTGAAATTGAACAGGGCTGCTGGCAAGTGACATATAACTCCTGGTTAAGACTATGCCATTCGTATCAGGACAATTGCCAAAAGTATAATGTGGGGTAGCAGCATAATATTACATATGCCAAAAAACACAGGGGTGGGCAAAACTAGGCACTTAAGCTTCTCAAAACCGCTATTACACTTGAAGACATTTCCTTGTTGTCTGGGGGGCTGCAGTCCTCTCACCAGCAAGGTACCAGTTCATACACAAGCCGATGTTACATGGAGGGAAATGAAATGAATGGCAGTGAAGCAAGGGAAGAAGGCTGAACAGCCAATCAAAGCACACTCTGTACCTTAAAGCTCTCCCACTCTTCATTCTTGCGCGCTTGTTATGGTAACAGTGGTACACCGACAAGTCAAGTATAAGTGTGGCCCAAGAATAATTGCTTCATGTACTCCTTGGTTAAATCAGTCCTGAGTTTTATAAACTTACATGCATTGTTAGAAAGGTAATGTGCATATTTATGCGTTTAATATTAGGCAGTGGAGTTTCTTTTTCTCAACAATGAGTTTTAGTCAAAAACATGATTTCACTGCATTAACTATACATTTAAAAATGTAAACATTTACAGGGTTTTTCTGTGGCCCTCTTGCAAGAGAAACTTACCTGGGTTGGCATTTCATAATGGCAATGATGAAGAATGGCATTTTTTTTACCTCTTGTATCTTTACTTACTTATGTGTGCATATTTTTTTCAGATTTCCATATGAAGAGGATATGAGTAGATTTGACACTTAACCCCTTCACTGTCTGGGGTTTTTAGTACCCCAAATAGTATTTATGCCATTACTTAAGAGTCTAAGACCCCTTTCCATGTTTGATGTACTGTGCTAGTATATGAAAAAGCAATTTACTTAGAATTTCTTCTACACATTAGGTGCACCTGCTGAAGAGACCCCAGGCTGATATCCTATGTATTGGCCGGAACAGTGCAAAAACCATAGGAAACACTATTACGTCCTCAAAGGCCTGTCTTATAGTACGTAGTAATACGTCCTCAGGTCGCTAAGCCTCTCAGTTCCTTTGGGTTGTTATCAGAACAATCAGTTAAGAGTATCATGGGGGGTTTTACGATTTGGGTGTAGAAAGCACATAGGATTCACAAGAGTAGACAACTCATTGGCCCTGGCTGTAAAATCAGAAAGGGAGAGTTTATGCTACAGTTAAATGCATTTTAAAGTACCTTAATATGCATTCTTCATTGGCAGGGCTGCATTGAACACAATACATTTAAAGGTACGTAACACCTTCATCACTATGTCCTTTTTATAATCACTTAATCATGGTGTCCCAATACACACATACTATACGTGATGCAGGCTAACCTATGTGTTACATAATGTCACTATAAATGTATTTATAGTGTAGAAATATCCATCATGTTGTGCTTAATCAAAATCCGGAATTGTTTTGAGATGTTCCCTAAAACATGTCTGCTTTGGGCCCTGGAATCCTAAAGGCTACCGCATATGAACATCTGCAGGCCTGTGAATAAATCATATAATTTCTTCATGCATTCTTTATAGACATACATATATCATATTCCAGCTGTGTTTGTATTTACAGCTACCCTAAGAGTAACTGGATATGATTATACTATCCAAATATTTCAACGCAACAGAGGGTATATTTTTGGTAAAAGGGATTATATAATTTCCTCTTTAGCAGGGAATAGTTATTCTAATATTTTGATTTCCATTTTCTACAATGTATGTATGTTTATCTGTAGTTTATGTTCGATGTAAGATACCCCTGTGTCAGTTGTTTATAAGACTAAAATATAGCATACATTTGTATGTAGTGTATACTTATTTATCTTATGGGAAACATGAAAATACTATAAATGAAAGACCCTAAACCTTTTCCAGTCCTTGGTCTGATAATATATTCAGGATAGCCTTTTGTACCGCATGCATCATTTAATCCCTGTACTTAATTTACTGTATAAACATATACCACTCCTGTTGGAATTATGTTCCATCTATTGCATTAAGCCTCCAATCCTCTAGTTTTATACTATGACTTCTTTTGCTATCATTTTCCTTAACTTAATTATCTTGTCTACTTTGTTGAATCCCTTTATGCATTTAAATGTTTTTATTACATAACCTCTATTTTCTATGCTAATCTAGATATGTTGTCATCCTTTAGTCTTTCCTCATAAATTTTATCCTGCAGACCATTCACCATTTTAGTAGCCCCTCTCTGAACTCACTATAGCATAGAAGAGATGGGGTCTCAGTACTGTTCATTATACTGTAGTTGAGCACTGAAGTACACGGGAGCAGTGATTTGGGGCGTAAGAGGTGGAACCTAAAAGAGGAAGGGTGGGATCAAAAATGGATGGAGTGGGGTTGACAGTGGAACAGGTATGGCCTGTGCAGGAAGAGGTGGTAAGACTTGTGAGTTTAGTCAGACCTAGTGCAGCGCAAAAAATATACCACTAGCTGTATGGCACATTTAACCCTTTTTGTTTTTGACTTTTGGTGAAATTAAAGCTAGCATGGTAAAATCATAGTTACAAGTAAGTTGATCAAATCTTAGGCCACAAATTGAAACAATGGTTGCCAACTACTCAAATAGACCAACACATTTAGCAAGCATATCCGAAAATCAAAGATCAGTGTGTGTTCAGATTCAATGTTTAAACCACCACAGAAGCTCATTACACCCAGTGTAGTACAACAAGTAGTGGGAATAATTTTATTGGCTGATGCTTATTACTGTTTCTGTGTTAAATTAATTGTTGTTTTGCTTTTGCTAAAATATTTAAACACAACATTAAAAAAAAATTATATTATTTGTCAAATATTGGCATTTAAAATACTAAAGTTGGTTTTATGGAATCTAAAAGGTTACCTTATTTGATTTGGATATAGTATTACATGCTCAGATTTTATTAGATTTGTGAGTACACTAATAGTCACAGTTATAACAAATATGTTACCTTTTTTTGTTTTTGATTTTTGAAAGCAAAATATATTTTCCAAAAATTTGAATCTTAAGAATAAGCCTTTGGAACTCCAACAGAGCAGTGGCAGTTTTTTTAATGACAATTCAGGAGTGGCTTTTTTACAGTTGATATGGTGACATTGAAATTGTTACACTGATACACTGATTCACTGATACACTTTGTGCACATGCATAGTGTTTATTTCAACTTTCTATTGTGTCGTACATCTCTATAAACATGTCTTCTGTATGGTCTTGAATGTATGTGTAAAAGTGTAACAATTTAACTTGCATTACTGTTGTGTGCTTTGGAATGCTTAGTAATTATTTCAACATAGCTTTTTTATAAGATGTCACATTCTATGGTTTAAACTTTGAATATGTCATTGAATTGAGCCCATTGGCTTTATTAATGAACCGGTCCAATTTTGTAATATTATGTCAATGACATTTTATAATTTCATAAAGACTGCTCGATCCCAAATTTAAAAAACAGGACACTGAAAACAAAAAATAATAAGAGCTGGATTCAATTTGGGGTTTATCTCATATGTGACAGTTTTTCCTCAAGACAAAAGAAAAACAATATCTTTTAAACATTATTGTGGAAAAATAGAAAAATAGGGTTGGATTTATGACTTGAAACTACATTCTCTACCACAACTGTACATGCTTTGCTCAAAATTTTGGTCCTCATAAGCAGGGCTGCTCCTCTTCTGCAAACACTACAACCATTAAGCAGTCTAGTAAGCAGTAGCGCTGAGGGGTCTTGGGCAGGAGCTCATGAGAACCTATGCAGACTTTCCTAGCCAAGACATCTATTTTATAAGGTATGAATGTTAATAATTATTACATGTATAACACATAAAGCCAAAAACAGGAGACTTTACTGGAAAAAAAAGCTGCTTATGTAGCGGGCATAATAAGGGAAATTATATTACCCTGCATTCTCTTTGTTAGAGGTGTGTAAAAAGTGAAATATTCTTCCCTTGGGAATATTTGTGAATCACCTTGTATGTATGCCCTGCTTTTAGGAAACATCCCACAGGAAACTCAAGACCTGCACAAGTTATAAAAAAGTATCTACTGACATCACAACACGTTTACTTCCTGAAACATTACGTGCATTTTGACATAAATATCATAACAATAGATAATTAACCATGAAACCATAGAAACATATAATTTGGCGGCACATCTAGTCTGTCCATTTTTCCTAGTGTAAAGACTCAGACCTTAATATGTCCTTGGTCTTGTCCTATATTTAGGATAACTTTCTGGTATACCTTGCATGACTGAATTCCCTCATTAGCCTCTGCTGTATTAGCCTCTGATGGGAGCCTGTTCCATTTATCTACAACCATGAGTGGAAACATCATTTTTGTCACTTTTGCTGTGACCTTTATTTATTGCATCTGGTCTGAAAGATAATCCACATTAAGGGAATCTCAGCTATTAAGAGAACAGGTTTAGACTAAAGAAAGAATGCAAAATATTTACTTTGAACAGCTCAGAAAACTTTGCCTGTCACTTAACGTATAGTTTTAATACAGAATCAGATTTTTGAACTATTGACCTTTCCTGCTGTTAAAGTACTGTAATCTATTACAGTATTGTGACAGAATGACCTGTCACACAGGTACCAATAGGGCCGCTGTACCATCAACATGCTCTAATTTCCTGGAACTCAAATCAGACAGCCTGTTCCAATACCCATGTATTAAGTCCCTTAGGTGAATATATTATGGCACACTTTTTGGCTCCATCAGGTGTAGCTTCCCCGAGTTATGGAGCACTCTGTTACCCATTCCCCAACTCCTTGTTGGAGATTCATTAGTTAAGGGGGTTAAAGGTTGGGTTGTATATGTGCATCTGTTTATATGTGTTAATGCAATTCTGTGGATATATAAGGCTATGTTGTTCAACAATTAAATGTTCAATTTGTTCTTCACAATCATGGTGGTCATCACTACTTTTGGGATCTAAGACAAAGATCTATTCGTTAGCCTCCTGAGGCTGGAGGCTATCCTGAGGGACAGGCAAAGGGTTAATAGCATATCCATAGCCCTAACTAAGCAACATACATTTTATTTTTAGAATATAGTTGGTTAGCATATACATTTCATTCTGTGTTGATTTTGTGCTTGCACCCAACTAGTAAAGTATCCTTGATTAAGATGTGGTTCCTAAACTGAAGCTGCAGTTATAAAATTATATCTCCCCTTGGGCAATGTGGTCAAGATCTCATTACTTGATTTAGAATAGCTTAATTTCTTCTTTCATTGTGTTTGTATCACCAAAAAATGCAAAAAGACATTTAGAAACTTTAGAGATTGAAGCACATGAATGGTTTGGAAGCAGGGGCGACCTACTGGCAGAGGCAGGAGATCAGTGAGGTCAATTAACACAAACTTACATGACTCTATGGTAACAGAGCAACTGCTTGTTTAGTGTGCAAACAGCTATATGCTAGAGCTCCAGGCAAGGTAAGGTAAGTGTGCGGTGTGTGAATAGCAAGGTATGATGGAGTAATGTGCGTGGTGTAATGGTGTAGGTTTTAGTATGTGTTTTAGAGTGAGTATTTATGTCTTTGCAAGTGTGATTGTATGTGTTAATGTGCCTACCCTTTAGTGGCATCCGGGGGGGGGGGCGCAGAGTGCACCATGACCCCCACATAATATTGTGCCCCTCAACTAAAACACTATTGGCCACTGCAAGCAGCTGACGGGCCAGTTGGGGAGATCATAGATCTCTGTCTAATCAGTCCAAAATAATTTAAAAAGTGTGTCAGTTATTGATCTGAGCACCTGAAAAAAGGGGAGGGATAATGCGAAGTGGAAGAGAAAAGGGGCAGATTGGGAGAAAAAGAAAGAGATAAAAAGAGAAAGAGAAGAGATAAAAGGGGTATACAGGAAGATAGGGTAAAAGGTTAGGTAAAGAGAAAGAGGAGAGATAAAGAGAAAGATAGATAACGAGAAGGTGGCGAGATAAAGAGAAAGGGAAAAGATAAGGAAAAAGAAGGATAAATAGAAATCTAAAGAGGAGATAAAAAGGTTAGGGTATACAGGAAAATAGGGTAAAAGGTTAGGGAAAGAGAAAAGATAAAGAGAAAGATAGATAATGAGAAAGTGGTGAGATAAAGAGAAAGGGAAGAGATGAGGAAAAAGAAGGATAAACAGAAATAGAAAGAGGAGAATAAAAAAAGGCATAGATGATAAGAAAGAGAAGAGGTAGGGAGAAAAGGGTAAATCTAGCAAGGAGACATAAAGAGAAATATGAAAGATAAAGAGAAAATGGAGGGTTGGGATAAAGAGAAATAGGAAAGATCATGAGAAAGGGTTAATTCAAAGAAAAGGGGAAAGATAATGAGGAATGAGAAAGAAGAGAGAGAGTGTGTGTGTTTGTGTTTTGAATGTGTAATGGCAAGCAAGTGTGTGAATGCAAGGGCAAGTGTAAGTCAGGATGTTCATGTGTAAGGGTAAGCATGAATCTGCTTGTGTTTCGGGGGTTTTGGAGCACTGGGCCGATAGCACAGTCACCTACAGACTCTACAGGAGGGATGGACTGCACCTAAATGACAAGGGAGCTGCAGTAACAATTCACCTTGCTGCGGTCCCGCAGTCAAGAGGTCAACAGATAAACCGAAAATGCGGAGTAATCTTAAATGTCTTTTAGCAAATGCAAGAATCACTAATTTATTGGTTTCTTGTAGCTTGAATAAAACTGTAAATTAATGAAATACAAGTTGATAATGAAACTACATGTAATTTTGCTTATTTCTTTGTATTTCTGTACCACAATGCCCACAAAGTCCAATTTTCTATTGTGTACTTAGCAATGTTTGTTGTATAACTTCAGTATCTATGAAGGAAACTCTGAGTTAATGTACATTTTAACAGCCAGTCTGAGCTAGGACAACATATTTTAAGTCATGGACTATAATAATTCCTTCCAAATGTGTGGAAATATAATTTGGAGTAGCGTTAGAGTTAAACAATAAAAATGATGACTAATACTGCAGAACCAAATGTTAGAAAAGAGCACAGGGCTTTACTTGGGTAAAATGTTTTTATATTCAAACCTAAATACCCACCATTTTTGCATCCTACTTCAGATTACATACAGTGGGAAGAAGAAGTAAAGGGGACCATTTGCAATTACCAGCATTTTATGTATAAATTTATCTTAAAATATAATATGCTGTCCATCTAATTTACAATCATGAACAGGCACAATCTTTTTTAACTAACAATACTACAGTATTGTATTACTCTTTTCCATATTGAATACATCATTCAAAAATTCACAGTGTGGAAAAGGTATGTGAACCTAGACTAACCACTTCAACAAAAAAATAATTGGAGTCAAAAGTTAGCAAACCAGGAGTCCCATCAATTAAGCAGAATAGGAGGTGTGTTTTAGAGCTACTTTTATATAGAAAACATTTTGCGTTTGCCATTCTCAAGAAGCATGTGCTGTTCTGAACCACCTACAATCATGAATTGTTGATTTGCATGAAACTGGAAATGTTACAAAGTAATCTCAAAGAGTTTACATATTCATCAGTCCACACTGGACAAATTGTTTATGAGTGGACACGATTTAGTACTGTGGCTATTCTCCCTAAAAGTGGGCGTCTAGCCAAGATGGCTCCAAGGGCGCAATGCAGAATGCTTAGTGAGGTAAAATATAACCCAAGAGTAACAGCTAAAGGCTTGAAGGAAACATTGGAAGTGGTTAACTCTCTTTGTTCATGAGTCTACCATATGCAATACATTAAACAGACATGGAGTCCTGCTGCCTCAGGTCCTGGACAGCTTGCCGGCTGAAGCTCAGTAGAAGTTGTGTAATGCAGCAGGACAATGACCCCAAACATCAAAGTAAATCTACTACAAAGTTCACGCTCTACTGTCTTCCTCACACCTCACTACATGCCCTCTTGACCCCATCCCTTTATACCTAATTCCATCACTCTCCTCTAGCCTTACTCCTGACCTCACTCACATCTTCAACTCCTCACTCTCAACTGACATTTTCCCATCCTCAAGAAACCCTGCCATGATCCAAATTCCCCTGCTAACTACCGCCCCATATCACTACTTCCAATAACATCTAAACTCTTAGAAAACAAATCTACGACCGTCTAACCCACTTTCTGTCCTCAAACTCCCTGCTTGACCCCCTGCAATCTGGTTTCCACCCACAGCACTCTACTGAAACTGCTCTCACCCAGGTCACAAATGACCGTCTATCTGCTAGAAACAATGGCCACTACTCTATCCTATCTGACTTGACCTCTCTGCTGCTTTCGACACAGTCGACCACCCTCTCCTCCTACAGACTCTCAGCTCTCTTGGTCTCCGTGACACTGCTCTCTCCTGGATTAACTCGTATCTTTCCAACAGATCCTTCTCTGTATCTTTTGCTGGCGACTCCTCCTCTTCAATGCCTCTATCTGTTGGAGTACCTCAGGGTTCTGTCCTGGGTCCTCTACTATTCTCCATCTATACTTCCTCACTTGGAAAACTTATCAACAACTTTGGCTTCAAATACCACTTCTATGCAGACGACATACAAATCTATCTCTCAACCCCCAATCTCTCTGCATCTGTCCTCTCTCAGATCAGCAGCTGCCTATCTGGCATCTATTCCTGAAGGGCCTCTCACCACCTCAAGATAAATATGTCTAAGACTGAGCTCCTTCTAATCCCTCCCTGTAACTCTATTCCCTTTTATGACCTTTCTACCACTGTCGACGGCACCACTATCTCTCCTTCACCACAAGTTCGCTACCTCGGAGTGACTCTAGACTCAAACCTATCTTGTATCCCTCATATCAAATCACTCTCTAAATCCTGCCACAACCAACTACGCAACATTTCTAGAATTTGTCCATTCCTGACTGCCAGCACTGCAAAACAACAAATCTACTCTCTCGTAATCTCCTGTCTAAACTACTGCAACAACATAGACTACTCCCTCTCTCCCAACTATCACCCCCTCCAGTCTGTCCTCAATGCCTCTGCCAGACTAATCTATCTCATCCGATGCTCTGCATCTGCCGCACCTCTCTGCGGGTCCCTCCACTGGCTCCCCATCCATAGCAGAACTAAATTCAAAATACTAACTCTATCCTACAAAGCTCTCACTAACGCCACTCCCCTCTACCTATCCTCCCTCATCAGCAAATATACTCCAGCCTGCCCTCTAAGATCCAACAGTGACCTGCTCCTTGCATCTTCACTTATCACCTCCTCCCATGTCCACCTACAGGAGCTTTCTTGTGCAGCACCAACCCTCTGGAACTCTCTTCTCCATGCTGTCCGACTCTCACCAACTGTACCCTCCTTCAAATGCTCCCTAAAATTATTTCTCTTCAGTGAAGCCTACCACTCACATAAACGTCAAACTTCTCTCTCACCCACTTACAACCCTTATCTCGCCCTACATTAACATCATTCACTACCACGCAGTCCTCACCTCCTTTTTCTCACCCCTTATCCACCTAGATTATTAGTTCCTGAGGGAACAGGGCTCTTCATTCCTATTGTATTTGTATGTCAACTGCTGTACTGTACTTGTCATTATCTGTAAAATTTTCACCTTGTACAGCGCTGCGGAATCTGTCGGCGTTTGAAAAATAAAGTATAATAATAAATAGTAGATGGGGCAAGCAATGTATTAAACAAGAATTAAAAGTTTCTAACCAGTTGTAAAGAAATGAAATCCAAGTTTTTTCAGGCTCCCTATAAACAGTACATTTTTTATGTATTGCTTAAAATAAATCTGAAAATGTATGGATCTCAGAGAAAGTCTGACCAACTTAGCCCCTCACACAATAAAACACAAATTAAGAATGTTACCTCTATAAGCCCTGCATCTTCTGGCACTTGTCATGAAGCCTTGTTATAACGCTAGACAGTGTTTCTACCTGTAGTTGAAATCATTTACCTCTCTCAGGTTTAGAAGCATGCACTTATTTAATCTTATAGGAAATCTCCCCATGCCCTGGGCCGGCTTTTTTTGGTTGTGCGACCTGTGCGACCGCACAGGGCGCCACA
>VKOC01030378.1:0-10359 GCA_009364415.1 Spea multiplicata
CAGGGCTTGACAAATTTGTTGTGAATCTAGGCGCCAGGTAAAAAAGTTAGGAACCAGGATTTTTTTAAACTAACAGTTGGTCAGGAGGGATCCGATCATCATCAGCCCACTTACTAAACTCACAGCATTTGACCTGGAAGCACCCTGGACTTTCAGCTTGTGGGGACAAATGTTAACCCCTGCAATGCCACGAATGTGTCATACACAATTGTGGCATTGAAGGGGTTAACGCTGCACTGTCGCTCTCATGGAGCGATCAGGCAGCAGGGGGGTGTTGGGGCTGGTCTCCACACTCATGTGGAGACCGAAGAACCCTCTCCCCTGTCCCTGAAGCTGCCTCTGGCAGCTGGGACTCAATTGCTGGTCTATAGACCAGACATTGCAGGGGGGGGAGTCTCTTTGATGACTGCTGTAGGCTTCCATACCTACAGGAATCATCAAAGGACTTGTGGGGGCTCGTTTTTGCTGTTGCTGGTCTGCCTGGGCTTCCAGGCAGACCACCAGCAGCAAAGCCCCAAAACGGGAATTAACCCCTAAATGCTGCGGCATTGAAGGGTTTAATGCTGCACTGTCGCTCCCATGGAGCGATCAGGCAGCTGGGGGGTGTTGGGTGAGGTCCCCAGACTTGTGTGGAGACCCAATCAACACACAAACCCCTTCCCTGAAGCTGCCTGTGACAGCTGAAAACAAGAGTGCAGCTTTTCCAGCAACCGCGTTTTGAGCCTACAGGCTCGGGGGCGGGCTCTGAGTGGCTGTGCTGTCTGCCCAGACTCCTCGTGTGGTGACTCAGCCTCTTACATCCACAATTTTTTCTGGATGTAAGAGGCTGACAAAATTCTCTGGCGCCTGGGATTTGTCGAGCCCTGATTTACTAACAACTTTGTATTAAAACCTACTTTGAGAAACACTGTGTTTGGGTTCTTGTAGCTTTTGTTATTATGTCAGTAAAATAAGGTGAATAGAGAAATGTCATTGTGATAAAGAGATGAAAGTGTAAATTGTAAGTTTTTTTTTTTTATTACGTTATTTTAAATGGCATTTTTTTTATCCCATTAATCGAAAAAAATAATCGTTAGTTGCAGCCCTAGTTGTTTTATCCAGGTACTATGTTTGCTGGTCCTATGTTACATATGTCCATAGTTATCTCAAACATTTTTTTTCTCTTCTAAACATAAATTTCTGAGTCAATGGAGGAACCCCTTCGAGTAATGTTTAGGAAGGTGTGATAGGCCAGAATCTGTGCATGACTTTGTGTATGTTATATCCATTGTCGTAAGTGACGACGCATAATATGTGGGGGAAATCGTGCTTCATTATGGTTCATGAAATGTTTAATTTTAAATAATTAATAGGGACGCACCAATATATCGGTGGCCGAAAAGGGCATTATCGGCAAAATGCCAAAGTAATAATAGTAAAAAAAAGGCCAAAAATAATCATCCGCAGGGGCCAGGGTGCTTTCCTGTGCGTTGCTCGCACACTGTGTGTGCAACGCTCTCTTGTACTGGCCAGGAAAAGCAGGAACCCAGTGGAGTCATGTGAATGCACGTCACATGACTCTGCTCATTTCCTTCTTCCCCTAGGGGCAGGACAAGATAAGTTGTTCCTACAGAGGGAAACAGGAGGGCCCCTGTGGAAGTCTGCAAGTGAGATCTGCAGGTCAGGTAAAGGGGGTGGAGGAGGGTGTATGAGCAAGTATGCGTGATTAAGGGAATTTTTTTTGTCCAATTTTGGTGTTGCTTTTAATAAAAGTAACACCAAAATTGGACCAAACAAACTACCGTATTTGCTAGATTGGAAGACGAGCCCACCCCCCGAAATCTGAATATAAATTTTGGAAAAAAGCCTGAATATAAGACGACCCTATAGGAATAAAGTTCTACTAGTAAATATCCATGTAAACTATTTTTTTATATTTAATAAACTATGATTGAGAAAAAAGAAATTGTTTTTATTTTCCAACCTGCCCCCCCCCGTTATGCACATCTGCCCCCAGGCTTGCCACTCTGCCTCCCTGATATGCCTTATACCCTCCTATATGCTGCTCTGCCTCCAGAAATGCCTTATGCCACCCATACAACACTACCCCCCCGACTTACCAGTGCTTCTGACTCCCTTGTGTCTTCTATGAGCACCGGAAGGTCATTTGACGCCGGTGCTGTGTCATAGAAGCTAAGGCGGAAGTAGAATTCCCCGCGGCCGGGGAATATATGCGCGATATGCGTAGACAACCTCCGCTCGGTGATAGACGTCCAGTGTAAGTGCCGGCAGCAGCTGAGATTACCAGAGAGGAGGATCCAGGTCCCCTACAGCACTGCGGGGGATCTGGATCTTAGTTTCATAGTCAGACCTCATTTGGGGTCTGATTAGAGGACGACCTATATTATAAGACGAGGTATTTTTCAGAGTGTTTGCCACGTTACCCCCCTCCCAGAAGCCCCAGTGGAAGTGGAGGACAGTAGCGGAGGACCCCCCACCGGCTGTTGGAGAGGAGAATCCGGGTCCCCTGGAGCGCTGTGGGGGATCTGGATCTTCGTGTTTGAGGTCTGATATAAAAGAGAGGTATTTTTCAGAGCAATTTGCTCTGAAAAACCCTCATCTTCTAATCGATAAAATCGATTCAACTAATTGATAATGAAATTTGTTGGCAACAATTTTCATTATCATTAACAATTTTCATTATCTATTATTATCGATACGTTGTTGCAGCCCTGTATATATATGTATATGTGTGTGTATATATATATATATATATATATATATGACAATCACACTCCTATCATGCCCAGGCAAAAAGTACATGCTAGAACCTGGGCATGTTATCATGACCAGGCATACCCAGATTCCAGCATGTACTAGCTGACTTGGCATGATAGGAGTGTGATTGCTAACAACAATCATACTCCTAACATGCAGCAGTGGAGGTTGTCTGTGCGCGTGTGATAGGGCCAGGCTAGCTGGCTCATATGTCATATGAAGTTTAGTCACGGAGCACTTTTGTGTCCGGTTCTGTATACAGTGACCCGGTAATATTTTATGTTGTGTTTATTGTGTAACCGGCCCAGAAACTGAATGTGGCTTCAGCTCCAGCCTTCAAAGAGACGATCCTATAATCTGGCTGGGGCTCTTAATCAGCCAACACAGCCCTGTCTGCCCAGACGGCACCCGCACTACAGGGGGGATAATACAGGTGGGGGAACACATTGTATCCCTTAATCCCCTCACCTGATACATCCCCTGTATACTGATGGGATGTGGCTGATGGGATGTGGCTGATGGGATTGGGGGTTGGGTTCGGTACACATTGGATTGAGATTGTATATAAATTTTGTGTGTTTGTAATAAAGAGTTCTTCTTGGTTTACTGTGAATGGTGGTCTGGCTGATCCGTGGATAGCTGTGTGCTATCCGTGTGAGGGACTGACTGGTGATTCCTCAGCCCTCAAACAGGGGTACCCAGCCTTGGGTACGGTGACCCTGTAACATGGGGCTTCTATGACGGAGCACCAGCGTGACATGACCTTCCGGTGCTCAGTCATAGAAGCTCCGGCCAGCAGCAGCGGAGGTTGTCTGCATGCATCGCACAGACCTCCACCGGCTGCCCCACCATACACCAGGGAGTCTGAAGCACAGGGGACAAGTCTAAGGATGCACTGATAAGTTGGGGGGATGGGTTGTAAAATGGGTTTCTGCAGGCACAGTGGCATATAGGGGGTTAAAATGCACATTTGAGAGGCAGAGTGGCGTATAGGGGTGGTATAAGGCATCTCTGTGGGGCAGAGTGGCATATCTGGGGGCAGAGTAGCAAGCCGTGGGGCTGAGTGGGATATAAAAACAAAAAATGCATTTTTTTTAATTAAATATGAAAAATAGTTTACATGTGAATTACTATTTACTAGTAACACTTTTTTTTCCCTATAGGACTGTCTTATATTCAGGCTTTTTTCTTTTTTTCCTAAACTTAATTAAATTTTGAGGGGGGCATCTTGTAATTGAGCAAATGCACAATTTCAGCAGATATCTTTTTTTTCTCTGTTTATCTAATATGGGTTTCAAGGATCATCTTTTTTAGGATAAGTCTTTTGGATAACTTGATTCTCAGATTTTAAAGATCTTGCAGCCGTCATAATCTTATTCTTTATCCATATGTATTGAACCTAACAATTAGATCCCTTGGTTGTTTTTTTGCTACATTAGTTAGCTCAGAGATTCTATATGACTATTCTATATCTGATTCTATTACCGGTTGTATTTCTGTAATTTTAAACAGATTCAATAAGAATTCTGTCACTTTCTCTTGAGTGATACTTCCATAAATTCCTCTTATTCTAATATTTTTTCATCAGGCCTATTTATTTTTTGTTCCAGATTTTCTATCTGTTGCTGTAATGCCAGCTTTACTGACCGACATTTTTGTGTCTAATGCCTCCATCTTTTCTTCCGTTGTAGAAACTCTCTCTCACGTTATTAATATCTACTCTTATTTCTCCCAGAAATGTAGACAATTCTATCCTTATCAGTTCCATTTGCAGACTCAAAACATCTTTGTAAATTAGTTTGATAAATTTCTGATTGGTCCAAATCACCCCAACTCTCCATACGATGATCTATAGTATCTAAGTCTCTGCCCCTCCCAGTTATGCACACTAGAGCCCAGGCTTGCCACACTGCCTCCCAGATATGCCTTGTGCCCCCTGTGACTGGACCGACCCTTACCCTGACTGGGTGCTCCCGCCAAACGTTGCTTCCTCCTGCCGTGGCGCCAACAATTAACCCCTTCAGCGCTAGGCAGAGCTGCAGGAGATCTGGATTTTCCTCTCTGTCAGCCGGTGGGTGTCTGCGCAGACATCCTCCGCTTCTCCCCTCCAAACGTGACCCTCCGGTGCTCCATCATGGAAGCTCCAACGGAAGTGGAGGAGACAAGCGGAGGCTGTCTGCGTTCATCGCACAGATCCCCACCAGCTGCCTGAGAGGATCCAGGTCCCCTGCAGGGGATTTGGATTTTAGTGTGCGATGTTGCACAAACTCTGCTACTTCCCTTCACTTCCACTTCTACCTGCTCCACCAGGGGTTAATATATCAACAGAAGAAAAACGGGGAAAATAGGCACCACTGGGTAAGCTAAGCCTGGACTATTATCTGTATTTTTATGCTCATTTGCCCCGTGTTTCTTCTGTTGATGTATTAACCCCTGGTGGGGCAGGTAGATTTTTTCAGGATCTATTAATTACCGTATATTCCGGCATATAAGACGACTTTTTAACCCCCAAAAATCTTCTTAAAAGTGGGGGGTCGTCTTATGCGCCGGGTACTTACCAAGCCGGAGGTTCCCACAAAGCCACCAATCTCTCTAATCACTACGCGCCGGCTATTGATGCCGAGCGCAGGGATGCCGTCATGTCCCGGCGCTTGGCATCAATTGCCGGCGAGTAGTGATGAGGGAGCAGGGAAGCCAGAGGTCTGGCACTTCAGACCTTGGCTTCCCTGCTCTCTAATCACTATGCGCCGGCTATTGATGCCGAGCGCAGGATGACGTCATGTCCCGGCGCTCGGCATCAATTGCCGGCGGCTAGTGATTAGAGAGATTGGTGGCTTTGTGGGAACCTCCGGCTTGGTAAGTACCGGCGTATAAGACGACCCCCACTTTTAAGAAGATTTTCTGGATGGAAGAAAGAAGACAGAAGATAAGGTAAGAGATGGGGAGAAAGGGGTGTGAGTGCACACTGGTGTGTGTGTGTGTGTGTATATGTGTATATATATATAATATATATTATATATATATATATATATATATATACGTGTGGTGTATGTATGTATATATATATAGTAATATATATATATATATACATATATATACGTGTGTGTGTGGTAAAGGCAGGGGTGTGTGATGAGGGCAGTGTATAAATCTACACATAGATATATATATATATATATACATAGATATATATATATATATATCTGTGTGTGTGTGTAAGGGCAGTGCATGTATGTATATGTCAGCAAATCACCGGTAAGGTACATTGCTTGCCGTGATTGGCTGGTTGTTGTACGCTGGGTAGAGGGGTAGTCTTATACGGCGAGTGTAGTCCAAATTCTATATTTGGACTGTAAAAGTTGGAGGTCGTCTTATACACCCAGTCGTCTTATACGCCGGAATATACGGTATGTGCATTCTTTAATTTGTGTTTTATTTTTTGATTGCTGTAATATTTGATTTGTTTGTATTGTCATATATGTATATTTATATTGCATTGTGTATTATCTATTCCTTTTTGTCTATTTATTAAAGCATATATTTTTATACGTATCTTAGCTTTGTCAGTTTTTCTTATATCGGTGGGGCATAAGGCATATGAGAGGGGCACAGTGGCATATCAGGGGTAAAAGACATCAGGGCATGGTTGCATATAGGGGGGTATAAGGCATATCAGGGGGAGCAGTGGCATATAGGAGGGTATAAGGCATATTGGGGCATAGGGGACGGAGTGGCATATCAGGGGGAGCACAGAGGCATATTTGGGGGTAAAAGGCATATCGGGGGAAAGAGTCGCATCTCTGGCATACGGGAGGCAGGGTGGCATATAGGGGGAAATAAGGCATTTCTGGGGCAGAGTGGCAAGCTTGGGGGTGAGATGTTCATTACTGGGAGCAGGTTTGCAAATAAAAGAAAATGCCTCGTCTCGGTTTTCATTAAATGTGAAAAAATAGTTTACATGAATTACCGTATTTGTCGGCGTATAACACGCACTTTTTAAACCAAAATACGAAGCTGAAACCCTACCTGCGTGTTATACGCCGATAAATCCTAGAGCTGCGCGATTTGCAGCGATGTCTCCCTCACTTCCGGTCCTGGGGAGGGCGCGTGTTATACGCCGGTGCGTGTTATATGCCGATAAATACGGTAATATTAACTAGTAAAACTTTTTTGGGTATTTTGGTAAAACTTAGTACATTTGTAAAACATAGCTTTAATTATGTCGGTAAAATAAGAAGGCGAATAGAGAAATGCCGTTGTGATAAGTGTTAATGACACATCTTAATGTAAATTATACGTTTTTTCTTTTTAAATTATCGGCTTAATCGATCGAAAAAATGTGCCGACTAATTGATGAAAATAATCGGTTGCAGCCCTACACTTCACACCTATAAAATCAACAATGCACCCAATGCAAAAGCAATCGGCTTTCTTCCTACAACAGGATGTCCAGCTGACATTACAGTTTTGAGACTGAGTAGTAAAACCTGTACCTGGGGAAAATCTGTAGAAACTGACCCCCTGTATTCACACACAGAAGTCTCTACAAGGCCTGGGCCCATAGTCGGTAGAGAGGAGGCTGGCTCTCAGGCCTTTCCAGGGACCCAAGTGATGGAGGACTCCCCCTTCTAAATAAGACTGACCCAGGAGGAGACCCAAAACGGGTTTACTTAGCCCATCAACACCCTCCCAAAACTGGTGCCCCAAATATTCTGCCCCTCCAAGAGCAGTACTCCCCCGCCCGACCTCTGACTCTCCAGAAAAATACAACAGTACCTTCTCTCTGGAATTTTCTCAGCCGCTGGGGAGTGATGTCGCCTGCATCCTCTTCCTGGTGCTCCTGTTGCTGCTGGGGTGATGGGTTGGCTGTGCCGTCTCCCAGGTCATCCGTCAGCCCATGGGGAGGACGAACAGGTTCCTCCACTCCCATAGTTGTGACTGGCTGGCTGCGCGATCTCCTGGGCACTCACCCACCCGCAGGGGAGCGCTGCCGCCTGCATCCCCTCCCTGGTGCACCGTCTGCCACTGGGGAGGTGAGCCAGCTGCTCCGCATCCCGGATCATCCAACAGCCGCTGGGAAGGAGGCATGGTACCCTCCACTCCGTCGTGTTGCTGCTGGGGGGATGGGCCGGCTGCTGCATCTCCCTGGATCCCTGTTGCTGGTGCGGGGCAGAGGCCAGCGGCTCTCCGCCCTGTTGTCAGAGCTCCAGCTGGGGGTTGTGGATCTGGACAACCTACCCAGTTTTTTTTTTTATATGCCTTTTCCAGTTCCCACTCTTGTGTAATTAAAAAAAAAAAAAAAAGTCCTAAATCACCTCTCAGTCCTGGGAGGTCCAATTCCCTGAAATCTCGGATGTACTCAATCCTCCACTCCGCTGTACTGCCGAAGTCCGGATCCTCCTGAAGACTATCCCATAATAATCCCATGCCGCCAAAGTCATAGCCCACCATGGGCTCTGTACTTTACAGGCACCAAACCCATCTGGGCTACATACCATCGTAACGCCCTGTATCCATCATCCTGCATCATCTCTGTTAGGACCAGCCAGTCTAACTCTGACACCCATTCCTCCCTGGGGGGCAGAGGGGAATATCTATAAGTAAGGTGCCTTATGAATTAAGGAGGGACCTTAAGATGGCTTTTGGGTTTCCAATTTTCTGAATAATAGATACCAAAAATGTTAAACTACATGTATTACTCTTCATTACCAAAATACTGTTTTACCATTCCACTAATGTGTATTTTTTCCTTTCTTTAAAATAGCACCAAACTTTTAGGGTGTCGCCTATATTCGAGCCAATACAGTGTATTTAGTTTTTATATACTCATATAACATGAAATTATAACATGATAATGAAGACTAGGGCTGCTAATCGATAAAATCGATAATCGATTATCATTGTCGATTAGTTGAATCAATTTTTATCGATTAAAAAAAGAGGTTTTTTTCCAGAGCAAATGCTCTGGAAAAACTCCTCTCCTTCTATAGTCCGACCTCAAACAGAGATCGGATCATAACTTCTGCTGGGGCTTCTATGATGCAGCGCCAGCATAGTAACATAGTTCATAAGGTTGAAAAAAGACCAAAGTCCATCAAGTTCAAACTATATACCTATTGTGTCCCTACCGTGTTGATCCAGAGGAAGGCAAAAAACCCTTATGAAGCAGATGCCAATTGCCCCATACCAGGGGAAAAAATTCCTTCCTGACTCCAAATATGGCAATCCGAATAAATCCCTGGATCAACGTTCTGTCCCTATAAATCTAATATCCATAACTTGTAATATTATTGCTTTCAAGAAACACGTCTAGGCTGCTTTTGAACTCTTTTATTGAGTTTACCATTACCACTTCCTCTGGCAGAGAGTTCCATAGTCTCACCGCTCTTACTGTAAAGAACCCCCGTCTGTGCTGGTGTAGAAACCTTCTTTTCTCTAGCCGTAGAGGATGTTCCCTTGTTATAGATACAGTCCTGGGTATAAATAGGTCCTGGGCGTGATCTCTGTACTGTCCTCATTATACATAGTTAAGTCCCCCCCCTAAGCCGTCTTTTTTTCTAAACTAAATAACCCTAATTCTGATAATCTGTCTGGGTACTGTAGTCCACCCATTACTCTGGTTGCCCGTCTTTGAACCCTCTCCAGTTCCACTATATCTTTCTGTACTGTACACGGTGTTCCATGTGTGATCTGACTAGTGATTTGTACAGTGGTAGAATTATTTCCTTGTCGTGGGCATCTATGCTCCTCTTGATGCACTCCATGATTTTATTTGCCTTAGCAGCAGGTGCCTGACACTGGTCGCTACAGGTAAATTTACTGTTAATCAAGACTCCTAAGTCCTTTTCCATGTCAGTCGTCCCCAGTGTTTTCTCATTTAATACATATTCCCAGCCTGAATTTTTCTTCCCCATGTGCATAACCTTACATTTATCTGTGTTGAAACTCATCTGCCACATCCCAGCCCGAACCTCCAACCTATGCAGATCCATTTGTAACCTTGTACTGTCCTCTATTGTGTTAACCATGTTACAGAGCTTAGTATCATCTGAAAAGATTGTTACTTTACTATACGATCTAGGGCTGCAACTAACTATTTTCATAATCGATTAAGTGGTCGATTATTTTTTCGATTAATTGGATCAAAAAACTTTGATAAAAATGCATTTCTTTTTATTTCCCAACCTGCCCCCCCCAGTTATGCATATTTGAGCCCAGGCTTGCCACACTGCCCTCCCAGACATGCCACACTGCCCTCCCCACATATACCTTATATACCCTATCTGCCTTATACCCCCAGATATGTCACTCCATCTTCCCCAGGTATGCCGTATACCCCCCTGATATCCCATAGAGCACTCAGATTTTCAGACTCGTTCACAGACACAATACTTGTCTGTATAAATAAATACAGGGTTAATCTTCACTGCCCCCAGGATTTACATTCACCTCAGTTTGCCCACCTCTAACTGCACCTTGAGTTAATTAACCCTCAGTCCTCAGCATTAAATTAATCCTGAAGAGAAGACCCCCATTAACCACAACTGCCCCTAAATTAACCCTAAAGACCCCATCAACCACAACTGTCCCTAAATTAACCCATTA
>VKOC01030379.1:0-16380 GCA_009364415.1 Spea multiplicata
CTTATCTGCCGTGTGCCCCGCAAGTGGGCTTATCTGCCGTGTGCCCCGCAAGTGGGCTTATCTGCCGTGTGCCCCGCAAGTGGGCTTATCTGCCGTGTGCCCCGCAAGTGGGCTTATCTGCCGTGTGCCCCGCAAGTGGGCTTATCTGCCGTGTGCCCCGCATATATATATTGTTGTACCATCGTATCTAATACAACTCTTAATCTGCATCTCCTGATCTGTTGTCTGTGGTTCTTTCCGACGCCTGTCTGTACCGACCCCAAGCCATCATGCATCGTGGGGTACAGACAGAGCCCCTCGTATCCCCTGCACCTGGGCTCCTCCTAGACCTGCTCCCCGGTTCATGACACCTAGGCCTGATCAAGAGCATGAACTTGGCTCTTCCTTTTACCAAACATCTTCTTTACTGAGTGCTAGGATATTGTGTCATATTCTTGCTATCTGCCTCAGAAGGACATGTAAGGGACAAATATTAGTTAGGCTACACTGGCTAGGATCAGAGCTTAGTGGTGTCCATGGGTTGGTTACAAGGATCACTTGTACCAGACAGGCCAGTCACCCAGAATGGCATTCTGAATTCATTAACGCAGCTCTGGGATTTTCAAGAATAAGTCACTGGCCATATTTCTGAGTCATATATGGGAATAAATAAAACTCAATACAAAAATGTAAAGATTTCAAGCTTCCTAGGTAGGTTACCAAGATCACATAATTTAATGCACCCCTAATTCCTTTTGCATATTAAATAGATTGGTCATTGTTGTGTTCATTACAAATACATTTGGCAATTGTTTTTTTTTTTGTTCTGTAGATCTAAAAATGCCAAGTATAACCAAAGTCACAAATAATTATATTTCATTTTTCATGCTACATTTACAGAAAAGTTATTTGGCATATGCCGTCAAATTTTACACAGCTTGTGTCAAAGGTAATTGTATTAGCTTAAAACAGTTGTCAGGCCATACCATTCTGTTTTCTCACTGTCAATCATTATTAATAAAATATATACAAACAAGTCATTTCTAGGCCCTAACGAAGCCTTCTAAGAATAGAAGTGCGTGCATTTGGATTCTGTACTATTATATTAGCATGTACCTGAAGCAGATGGTGTCTGTTTTTAAATGTTCTTCTTATTTTGCCACAAGGTATTTAAGTCCCAGTTGTCAGGCCATAAGCACTGACCGTGAATGTTAAAACACACATACGGCATTGCCAATGGCATAGACACTTCTCATAGTATTGTCTTATTGCAGTCAACATGACTCAATTTAACCCTTTACCCTTTGTTGTTTTCAAAATGTCACTGGTACTCACCAAACGCAGCATAATTTTTTTAACATCTGTTTTTGGCATAGCCATCGGCTTTCAAGCAACAAAACGAGTTGATTTATCAAGACATATTATTAAGGCCTGATTATATAATTAAATGTTGTTTTATCTAAATAAAATACCTTTCAAAATGTGAGGTCTTTGTTGTGTATTTTATAATTGTTTAAAATATTAAAAATAAATTGTAACTTGCACATTATCATGACTGTGCGGCATGCAATGAATTTTGTAGTCACAATAGTTAAGCCATGTGCCATGTATTTTTCCCCCATAAATTTCTCGTGTACCACAGCTGCAGATGGATACGTGGGGAGATTTATACAGTGATGATTTGCTGTTAGCTTTAAGATCAATACTGACAGCTCCCAGTATTTTCAACACAAGTTCACAGGCTATAAAAAAACACTAAAACAGGAAATGTCACATTTAGTTCCGGACAAATAAGATATAACTTAAGCTTATTATGTTCAACACAGTCATGGTATTGAACTGGATACTTGGCAAATAAGAAAAAGGTTTTGCAACCTATACAAAACCAAATGTACTCATCCTTGATACTTCTTTCTGACACAAACACTAATAAAATAAAATGTTTTTGCATATTACTCCCTTTTCTTTTTATTTCTAGATATTGTTTCGGTTTATTGCTTTTACTACGTATATATATTTAGGCTGCAGAAACTCAGAGGTGATATCGCTACAATTTGTTGAAGGATTATAGATATTGACATATTTTACAACTGAAAACACTGCGAGAGGTAAAGACCTCATGGCAATATTCCTGAAAATTTTAGAAAATGTAACAAAAATCAATTAATTAAAATCAATAGGGTTGTGACAAAACTGTTTATGATGGTTTTGCCACTCAAAGCATATGGTTATGTAAACACCAAAAAAAGTGGTACAACAACAAAGGGAGGAATCTATAAAAGATATATTATGTAGGCAAAAGTGGCCAACGCAAAACCAGATAAAAATCAAGAGAGATTACATGGTTTTAGTGATATTCCAATATCCAGATTCTGTATCATGCCTTGCCATCAATTAGATGTTAAGAGTATTTGTATTGCATAACTGAAGCACAATTTGAAGTTTCTTTGTGAGCTTTATCTGCAAATTTGGATATAGCATATATTGCAAATAAGACCCTGGGAAACAAGGCTTCATCTGGAGACTCTGGTATAAACACTGAGTGTTCCTAAGAATCAGGGCCGGCCGAAGACCCAACGCCGCCTGGGGCGAAGTTTAAAATGCCGCCCCCCCCTCGCCGGCGTCGGCGGGGGGGGCGGCATTTTTAGACTTCGCCGACGCCACCCACCCCCGGTACTTGCCTTTGATGAGTCCTGAGGCGAGTCTCCGTGTTCGTCTTGATGCCGGCTTGTAATGCTGAGCACCGGGAAATTGATGCACTTCGCGGCGCTCAGTTTACAGCCGGCACCGAGACCTAACAGGGAGACTCGCCGCAGAGGAGAGAGAGAGTGGCGCTGAGCGGGTAAGCGAAAACCACTCGGCGCCCCTCTCTCTCTCTTCCGCTTCAAAAAAAAAACGCTTGGGGCGGCAAAGTGCCGCCCCTTCTAAAGTGCCGCCTGGGGCAATTGCCCCAGTTGGCCCCATTGTAGGGCCGGCCCTGCTAAGAATGGTTATTATACTCTAATAAATCCCACTGTTTTCTTTATGCCATGAAAATATTCCACTTATAAAACAGAATTGCAGTATTTCAATATTTCTAAGTTAAAGGTCACTCATATTGAACAATATTGTACAAAGTGTTCTTGTAAATTGCTTGCTTACATACATCTTAGAGCAAAATGAAAGGAAACATTTCACCATTTAATGTCCAATGATCTCTGTGACATTAGGATCATTAGAGCTGGCATTATTTCCACCTTTTATCCTGTGCGGGATAAATCTGTGCAACCTTTCCAAAATTTCAATAATTTAATGATTCCAAAAAATGAGTAAAAAAAAAAGATATAGCAAAAATTAAAATTCCTTCTCCAGGCTACTTGGACCTTTATAGCAATTGCCTAATTTTAAAAAATCTATATTTTTATACT
Source organism: Spea multiplicata (assembly GCA_009364415.1). Taxonomy (NCBI): domain Eukaryota; kingdom Metazoa; phylum Chordata; class Amphibia; order Anura; family Pelobatidae; genus Spea; species Spea multiplicata. The sequence continues at coordinate 3,387 of VKOC01030379.1, forward strand.
TAATGTTTCCGTTTATCCCTTCTTTGGCGAAAATACTATATTTAATTATTACATCTGATGGCTTATCAGACTGCAGTTTATAAGCAGAAAATATGGCATTGATGTAAAAGGTATTTTTACCTGTAATTTTAGGATATTATTCTGAAATTTTACATTATTTGCTTCTATTAAAAATCTCACTAAGATAATAAGTAGATATAGGCTACTGACTCTGTGACAATGCAACAGTATCCATGTCTGTGGAACATGGGTTAAGGATACAAAGTAAAACTACAGTGGTATTGCACTAACCAACTTTAACCCAGGAAAAAGTGGCACAGTCGCAAAGGGAATATATTGTGTTCTCTTATTTCGTTGTTATAGAACACTGTTTCACAATTAAATGCACATAAACATAGAAGTATTTATTTATTAGAACAATCAATTCCAATAGGTAGATTTATAAAAGATGTCACCCATGTGTCTCGAGGAATGGATTGGGAACCACTTTTCTAAAATAGAAGAAATACAATTGAAAAAATAAGAGTACTTATGCCACCCCTAGATTATGCCTTTCACTTCACCACTAAATGATAGCTGGAATTGAAAGACTGAGCACTTTTTAGGATTTGTGGATAATCGGTTAGTTGTGTAGAAACATAGCATTTTACAGCAGATAAGAACCATTTGGTCCATTTTGTGTGCCCATTTTTCCTGATTTAAGACACAGGTCTTTGGTCTTGTCTTGGATTCCGGATAGATTTATGCTTATCCCATGCATATTTAGATTCCTTTACTTAATTAGCCTCTGCCACTTCTGATTTGTTACATCTAAGCCCTTAAGGTATTTCTGGTACAAAAAGTAGTGACAAAAGTGGTTGATCTATGACCTCCATCTTACAGCTTGGTTGAATGTGCAGAAAAAAAAACAAGTTACAAATGGATGATCCCACATCAGTACTTTGAATGACATTGTTTTAAATACAAACATACTATTCTCTTTTACATTTTCTACACAACTTGAAGATGGCCTTTATATTTAGAAATCAATGAGACAAAATATGTCAGAACAGGCATCAGATATACACGTTTACACGCTCCTTATACATTCAACCTTTGACCCAGTACTGTATAAAATGCATCAGACAGCAGTATGCTGAAAACATGTCTTCAATTTGGAATGCCATAATTGTTGTTTTTTTAGCACCCAATAAAGACCTCAACAAAGTTTTAATTTCAGTACATTTTAACATTGTGTTGAGACTTCAATTGTATCTTCAAATCTGGTTGATGACCAAGTTCTGTTTATACACTGTGAGTATTTGGGGTTGATTTTGTTTTATTATCCTAATGCATTCTATAGTAATGGCTGGATTTATGGATTAACAAACTGTTATGCTATAGTGCTGTTAGGGAAGGTCTTGGGTCAAAAATATTGCTCAAAAGCAGTAAACATTCAGCTTTTGTCTCATTTGTGAAGTGTGTGTCACTATCACTGTGTGCTTTCTTACACTACTGCGCCCCTGGACTCCAACATCCGGTAAGGGCTGAGATGTCATGAGGCTGACATCCATCAAAGAAAAAGTCCTTTGCACAAATGCCATCTGCTCAATAGATAATGCTGCTGATTAGTCACAGACCCTTTACATAATTGGGAAATTTAAACTCACATGCATATACAACCATATACTGTATATTTAAATACTTAATAATGGTAATGAAAACTTTTAGTTTTACTATTTGATTGGGAAAATGGTCAGGAGAAAATGTATTTTTTTTTTTACCATTCTACCATGCATGGCATCACCATGCAAGTGTCACAAAAATCTATCTGCAGGAAAAAAAAATAAAAATCTCACAGTACAAAAAAATGTTAGAGGAAACTTACATGTTAATCACTTATAAACAATAATATAGTATAAACATAAAGTGTTCATTGGAGTTAAACTAAAAACCTCCATTTGTCTAATAAGCATTGGGATTTTGGATAGTGCGCAGGTAACTTTTTTGGTGTTTATTCTATATCTTTTGGGCTGATGAATACTATAGCCATTACTGCCACCCCAGAGTGATGGGAGTTCAGGGCTTTCTTCTATGTGTTTAAACATAAAGAGAACATTTTTGAATTTTCTGCAATTTCAAGATGAACTGCAGTACTGCTGGATCTAATCATAGACATATTTCATGTGTACTGTAAGTGTGTGATTAACACTGGCTGTGACAATGTGTTGATAGTTTGCATCCTTAATGGCAGTAGAAGAAGTCAGATGACATATACGTACACGGGTAACTTCAATTACTACTATAGTATATGTCCCACACTATAGAAAAAAACTAAACCTACCGCAGTTTGGATGGAGACATACATGAACATGATTATCTGCATCTCGCCAAACCACTTACTACTGCAAAAATGCTAAGCACATTTTATTTTGTATGCTATAAATCTTTGCTTCAATTGAGAATATATATGATTTTTGATAAAGTTGTATTTTCTATAAAGAAATAATATATTTATCCAACAAGAAGATTAGAAGAACACGTATTAAGAAAAAATCTAAAGCAATATACAAATGTAAAAACATGGTATTTTTAGATATTCATTCATCATACACTGAGTTAATTAAATGCTACCCCTGATACATGTGTGGCATATTTCATTAAGTCTGGAATATTCTTTGTATTCTATGCTGTATTAAAGGTAGCATTATAGATGCAACAATTACTTTAACCTTCTGTATTAATCAGCCCCGGTGATGATATTTTCCTTGAGGAATTACTATTGAGATCTTTAAGTGATAATTACTTCTGCCAGTCTGCAGATAAACAATTTTTATTGGAACAGTATGAAACAAAACCTAAATTGCTTTCAACACCATGTTGCTGTATAGAACACTGTTTATTAAAGCAGATTTGCCACTAAAATCTTTTTCCTAAATTTTATAATTTTATAGTTCAGTGCGATAAAGAACCCCATTTGAATAGTGTCTACAGACTAAAATGATTTGCAAAAAGCTCTTTGGTCTTCCTTTTCCTTTAGATCCAGATCTTGAACAATGATTCTCCAACGTCTTCTGAAATGATAACTTAGAAGTGGAGTAACGATCTCCCGTTTAGGCCAGTTCCTATGATATATTTAAACTGAGAGCTTCCAGATTTTATATTTTTCTTAACTCCTAAACAACAATGGGGCATACTACTGTATTGTAAAAATGTCTCTAGCAACCACAAAAGTACAGCCTGAACTCGCTTGTCAGCAGGAGGGCACTAAAGCAGTATGTAAGGGAGGGTTTTGGCCATTCAAAAAATGGGGTATCACCTAGGAGATATAGAACATAAATTGCTTTTTTTAACAATTATAGTGTGGAATCCTGATAAACATTGTGTAAATATGGTTTTAAACAAAAGCCCTACATGTCCTTCAGACAAACCAAGATATAATTTGTCTAGGTAACCAAAAGAGGAATTATGAGTCATAATAGTGGCAAGAAAAAGGTTTTCTGCACTGCTTTTAAAATGATCTACAAAGTTACAAGTATGGACAATATGTATATATTGCAACATTCCACTAAGCACGCAAAACTATGTAAGTACCGTATTTGTCTGCCAGACTTCCATCGAGTTCTCCAAGCTTTTCTATTATTATTTTGAATCTCCTATATGTAGGAACCTACCTATTTTTTGTCTTACTCCCCCTCCCCTTTTTGTATCCCTTTCCTAATATTGAAAGCCATAAAAAATATTATGAGGATCCTAGATTTTACAAGTTGTAAAAGTTTTATATTACCCTGAATAAAATAGGGTGCTTTTTTTCTGGAGATATGATTATCATGACCACATTGCTGCAAGTCGGATCAGCTTCTTTGCAGGGCAAACACAAATTCTAAACAGAATAAACTACATTTTTAAATATGTGGTAAAAATATTTTCTACAAAGTCATGTATATATTTGGTTGAACCAAAATAGATAGAGCAGAATTTGCTGTTTGCAAATTTAGGTAGTATAATTAAATTTGGTTCAGCTGCTGTTTCTCTAAAGTTTGCATTTTTAATCTGTTTAAATAGCACACTGAATATCCTTGAATTGATAGCCTACTTGGGAAATTATGCTGAGGTGTAAACTATCCTCATCCAGCATACTGTATACAAACCCAGCTGGAGGAATAGAGAATAAAAGAAGTATAAATCAGTTCACACAGATGTAACAAGATTTAGTGCTCCCAATGGTGCTGGGTAGTAATGATGCCTATGGAGTGAGCATAGATGAGAGGGGGTCCTAACAGGGGTGCAGAGTAGGGCTAGGCCAGGAGGTCACGTAAAGTTCAAAGGGAGAGGAAGGTAAATTAGGGGGTTATTTAAGGCAGTAAGAAAGAGTTTTATGCTGTTTTCTGGTACCAGCTGACCTAGTGTGTTTGTCTTCCATCCTTGTCTTCTGGCTTTTCACTCCTTTTCTCCTCTCCTCTGAACCTGAAGACCATGGATCCTGAAGTGAAGAGGCTCAATCGCGTGCAGGGTTAGCTCTGACACAGGAGTTCTCCATTTAGGTCTTCTGCGCGGTTCCTTTCAAGTCCTCGGTTGTCTGTTAGGTCTTGCTCCAGGTCAGTGCATAGCTCTAGCGGGGTGGGGCCTTCTGTGGTAAAGCACAGTGTGTGGGAACAGTGGGTTGGGACTAAGAGCAGGTCCAGGAGGGACCATCTGCTTTAAAGTTCGACGTGTTGTGCGTTCAGAAATGGTATTCTGCATACCTAGGTTGTGTGGTTATTTGAGATGTGGTTATTACTGTTGCCTTGCTGTCATCTTGAACTGGTCTGCCAATTCTCATCAACAAGGCATCTTCGTTAACACAACTACCGCTCACTAGATATTTTCTCTTTTTCGGACCATTCTCTGTAAACCCTAGAAATGGTTGTGTGTGAAAATCCCAGTAGATCAGCAGTTTCTGAAATACTCAGACCTGTCTGTCTGGCACCATCAACCATGCCACATTCAAAGTCACAAATCCCCTTTCTTCTCCATTCTGATGCTCGGTTTGAAGTTCAGCAGGATGTCTTGACCATGTCGACATGTCTGAATGCATTGAGTTGCTGCCATGTGATTGGCTGATTAGCTATTTGTGTTAACAAGCAATGGAACAGGTGTGCCTAATAAAGTGGCCAGTGAGTGTATATCTATGAATGTTTACTTGATTTTTTAAAATACATTTTTCCTACCTAAATTACTATGCTACTATGTTTGTGGTTATGTTACATTTGGATAAAAGTGGAAACAATTTGTTCCAAGGTACACACTTAAGCAGTCTTTTTCATCAGGCTCTGTACCCCCTTTACTTAATTTTTAATATAATTTAAGGGTTTCAACTTTTGCTTTTAGTATTAATTATCGCTTTCAACAAATGTGTTCCATTTTTATTAAGAATTCCATTTATGCAATAACAAATGTACTTAGGGTCCAGTTTAAACATGTTTTTTCTTTTTCAATTTTAATAATTTAAAACTTGCATAGTTCACTCTATTTTGTGACAAAATAAACCCATTTTGTACATAACTTCATTTAGTAGAGGGATAATGGATAATTTCATACAATTGTGTTCATAAAACCTTCATATCTATTGAAAAAGGTAGGCAGAACATATTTTTTGTAATAATCTTTTTCACATCAAAGTATCAATGCATGCTTTCATTGACTCTCAAAATAAAAACCTTTGTTCATTACCTTGTCCAGGGTAAAATAAATTATATACAGTAGAATATTGTGTTTTGAAATTGTTTCTTAAACAATACAACACTGCTTGTTTGATCATCATGGTTGCTGCTCACAACTAAAACATTAGGAACATAAATTATTAAGTTCCTTTCCCTAGCTTAGCCTAATATTTTTGTTTGCACATACAATTTCACAATATATTTATATTTTTTTAAAAAAATGTGAGTTAATTGATTTTTCATCGGAACAAAATCTATCTAGATTATATATGTATATATGTGGTTATTCCAAAAATAGACATTATTCTTTGTCTCTATTTAAAATGAAGTCAAACCCGTTCTTTTATCAGTAAAACATTGTCTGAGATCAAATTAGTGCTTCACTTCATTGTTTACCTTCCAGGAACTTTTCCGTGAATAGACTTGGTCAGGAAGGAACCCCTGGGCAGTTGTTACACTTGCTGTTAAGGTTTATGACTATGGAGTCCATATGCAGTTTGGCACTTGCACTGGTCTGCTAGGCTAGACTAAAAGTAAGATCTTATATCCAATACCTGTTACCGCTAGGACAATCTAAAGACTTTTTATAGTATAGTCTGTGACAGAACCCTCCAACACTGGGGCCCCTGGAGAAGCCTGAGAGCCAGCCTCCTCCCTATCGACTATGGGCCCAGGCCTCGTAGAGACTTCTGTGTGTGGATACAGGGGTTCAGTTTCTGCTGATGTTCCCCATTTTTAGCACTCAGAGTCTCAAAACTGTAACGTCAGCTGGACATCCTGTGGTAGGAAGAAGGCTGATTGTCTTTGTTGATTTTATAGGTGTGAAGTGTTTCCCCTGTTATTGTGTGAGTTAGCCCTTGTCTTAATACCCCCTGCAGGTATGACTAGGTGTCACTGCTGCATACCTTTGTTGCAGGATTTGATCTAATTACTTCTTTCCTGACATGGTAATTAGATCATGTGATATTTGTCTTGCCCCTTTTTCTTACTTGTGTATATATAGCTCTGTATTTGGCTTTAATAAAGGAGTCCTGTTTTCACCTCAACATGAGTGTTGCCTGATGTTTGGGGTGGGCTGTAGCCAAGCTGTGTAGCTAAGCTTTGGATAGCCACAGTGCCAATGCAGATTCGGTGCAGCGATGCCCCCCCTTCTATCTACAATGCTGGTTCTACCTGGTGCTGAAGGGGTTACTTGTTGGTGTCCCGGCAGGAGGAAGCAACGTTTGGCGGGAGTGCCCATTCAGGGTACAGGTCGGTCCTGTCACATAGTCTTTCATTCAAAATAGATATTCAAGCTACACTAGCCAAAAGTAACCAGTAGCTAAACTCAGCCACAAAGTAATGCATTTAAAAACAAATATATTGTTGTGTTGACTCTTTTTGTAACAATCTACAATAAGATGCAGGATTACTTTAATGTCCTCTCAAATCACCATGGCTAGCTGTAATGATACAACCTGGCACAATCTATGCAAATGAATTGCATAGATGTGCAAACCAATTAAAATGAATGAAATGATTTATAAATGCACTACAATTGTTTTACAGTCTTTTCTAATGTCTATATACAGGGTCGCCATCAGAAATTTTGGATGCCCCTCCCTCACCTGAGAGAAGACGTCACCATATTGCCCTCAGTTCATGTTAGGCCAAAATGATGGTGCTTTCGGTGTCGTCCTCTCCTCTGATTTGAGGATTGAGGAGAGGACATTACCGCAAGCACTGTCATTTTGGCAGAAGTTCCTGCCCGTTTATGTCCATGGAGATGTGGACGTAAATAGAAGACTGAAGAGAGAAGAAAAGGGAGAAGATAGAAGATGCGGATGAAGACGTGGAAGTGGTTAGCAGAAGCGGAAGTGGTTGGCAGAGAAGGTAGAGTGTGAGATAGCGACTGAGTGAATGAGGCAATGTGGGCCCATAGGCGTTTTGCTTCGTTTTCATGAGATTCATGACAAAATTCTGTACATTTGCAATTCGTACAAATTTGAATGCTCTATCTATCTTACACACACTGACTCTAACACAGCAGTACAGTACACATATATACATATATGTGTATATACATCATTATGCTTACCAAATCATCTTCCAAACTTGCACTTAAGCAATACAAATTTCTAACAAAATTAAAATTATTTTATGAGTAGGCAGTGCATGATCAATTAAATGCAAATGAGATTGTGGGTGCATATGTTATTAATTGTGCTACAGCCAATACACAGAAAACTCTCAGACACTCCCAGAGCATAACACTATACTAACAACATGTGCAGACAACACATACCCTGCAATTTTACAGAAATTTCCATAGAAGCCTTGATCCTTTTGATTTCCAGGTGCAAAGCTCTGCCCATCCATACAAATATGAATTTAAACACATTTTATCTGGCCATAAAGACTTCAAGATGAGTGAGAACAGTCAATGTGACAGGAGTAATAGACATTTTAAAAAATTTGGTTGCATTTCTCCATAACAAGTTTGAATTAACAGCTGCAACAAATACATCAGGTAACTTGTTTATTTGTTAGATGGGCTCACATTGCCTGATGCAGATTGGTCATATGCCACTAGAGGTTAAATCCCAAGGTATTTGGCCACATGCCAAGCACCAGTGACACTGGCAGGCATTAGTAAGGTGCTATTAACTGGGGGACTTGAAACGTTTAAGATAGGCTGAGAGTGGAATCCTGTGGTATTGGACAGAAGCTGAAGCTATGTACAAGGGTTCAGATGATATAAGGGTATAAATCTAGGCTCAAGGGATTAGGCAGTAATCACGATCACAAACAGCAAAAATAAAAATCCAAAGGTAAAGGATTTTTGATAAAGATCAATTTGGTAAAGATCAATGATAGTTGCAGAAACCGAGGAACCATTTAGGTATACAGGTAATCTTGGGAATGTAGGGAGGTAGTCTCAGGAGCAGGCTAGGGTAAATATCTGGCTAATGAGGTAATGGAGAAGGCTGTGTGATCTGCTTACATTCACAAGGCTAGCAGTTCACTGAAGCCTTCTGCTACCTCTGCAACTCCTATCACAATCAATCATGACAGACTAAACACATCCAACTAATGCATAAACCGGATAGTGGTGGGACCCAAGACGTGACGCTTGCCCATTACCACTAAAAACATCCTATGACTGTAAGCAAGTCCTAACTCAAATCCTGTCTAAAATCACAAAAGCAACTAGACACCCGAACAAAAGAAACAACAAGGAGAAACCAAACATTCACCGTTACTAGAACCATTTGGTCACCAATATTAATGCATCACCAGAATACAGTTCAATTTTTGGTTAGAAGAGTTTACATGCCACCTGAAGTATATAAAAATAACCTATAAAAAAGCACCACTGAACAATGCAGATTCTGCTGCTGTGAGGAGAATAGTATGAAAATATAGAAACATATATTTAACTAATTTTGAACTGCCTTGTTTTTAAGGAAAAACATTGAACATGTTTATGGTATTTAAACTGTTAGTATGATATTAATTTAATATAGACATCAGGCACTCAAGATGATGATAGATATGCAAGTGTCAAAAATTGTGCAAAGATTTATTGACTGTATTGTGATATTCTTTTTACTTATGGGACTAGGATAAAGTCGGGTAATTCAGCTGGTTGGATTTTTATTATAAATAAGCTTGTGATGCACAAGTAAGTAGAAAGTTATGTAGTAAAAGGATCAACGCTTTAAAACAATCACTTGCTGTGAAGCTTCTGCTAAACCTAAATTGACTTTGACACTGCCCCTAGGATACTTTTAAACCCATGTAAAGTCATACCTTGAAGATAATTTGGTTTAAGCCCATTTGTTACTTTATGACAGGTTTTCAAATTTTAAAACCCTTGAAAGCTCCAGAAACAGCATGTTCTCTTAAAAGGCAATGTATATTTTCAACTCATTGGGACATCTCCATTATAACATAAAACTAAAATGTTCCTCAAAATTGGCATTTTATTAACAAAACAAAAAAGAAATGTGTTGACTATGTGCCACCCATTGAACCAGTTCCAGTACTTTATAATAGTTGACATGCAGGTAACTTTATTTTTAGGGAACATATACCTTCATTTACCTAATACAATTGTTACAATGAGAGTTCAGTTCAGCTAAGTTACCGGTTTACATTTATTGCTGAGTTTTGTTCGGCTGAGTTCAGAAATTGTTTAGAATTTTTTCTCTTTTTTAAAAAAATATTTATCTTAAACTGGAATTGTCTTTAAAATAGCTTTGAGGGTCATTAGCTTCAATGTTTCGGAGCTAAGGGGAAGTACAAACCTATGCCTGTGCAATATTGTTAGAGATCTAGCAATAACCCTGCTCTCTCCTGCCTCCATTTTAAAGAGAGCTGTCTTGTCACTCATTGGGCTTCATTTACTAAGAATGTGAGTGATCAATCAATTTGTGGTTATACGCTTAAAAATTGCATAGTCAATAAAAGTTATTTGTGATAACATGTGAATGTAACTTTAAATTTCGTGTTTTTCAGGTGACGGCAAATGCGTTAATTCGTATCTTTCATGATTTCACGTGCAAGTAGCAATGCTTTAACCCTCCCAACGATACACATAAATAATCAGAATTAATAAAACAAAATGGGGGATCCAAAAATTACTCCTCTCTTCCACCGTCCAGAGTGCTTTGGGGAATGGGATAATTTAATGAATTTGAGTGGTGTTATGCCCAATTATCTTAATATAGTGGGATTAAAACCATAATATGACCCTATGGGAGGCATTGATGTTTTTCACCCTTTTAAGGGCCCATTCAGTGATCGATCCGAAAAGCTATCAATCCTCATTTTTGGGCAAAAGAAAGAGGTCATCTTAAAATATGTAGGAAAAACACCAAAAAAACTAAAATTAAAAAAAATATATAAATTGCCCCTATTTTATCAATGGAAACATGTATATGTACTCAATATACTTCAAAAACCCCAAGTGTTTTTATTTATTTATTTATATATATTTTTTTTATTGTAAGTTTTACATGCATTCAAACAGACAACATTCCCAGCCACTGTATATAAATTCCATTAGTATCTTTAAAAAAGAGACAATTCATAGAAATATATCTAGAATTATGCATATATAAAAATTAAAATCAGCTGTAGTCATTCATAACTTAGACGGCAGTCAAACAGCCCTAGGTTTTAAGCGGGGCATTGAGGCTTTCAAGAGATACAAAAAGTATATAAAGAGAGAAAAAGAAAATTGCCAAGGAACCAACAATTAAATCATAGCGTAATAAAAATTTCGCCAAGGTAACCAAATCTTATTATAGTTTTTTAGATTTTTCTGTGTTCTAAAAAAGGATTTCTCCATTAAGTGTTGATATTCTATTTGATTCATAATTTGTAGCCGAGTTGGTACTGCTTCTGATTTCCAGCTACGAGCCAAACAAATTTTTATTGAGGCTAATATGTTAATGGTTAAGTCCAAATTAAATTTATTATGGTGAGGTATATCTATGTGGAACAAAAAGGATTGAGGTGTTAACTCCAATTGTGTACCAAAAATCTTTTGGAACAAATCCATAACTTCAGTTTTTAAATTGGCTAAACTGCTACAATCCCACCAAATGTGAGCCATAGAGCCCAATTCAAGGTTGCATCTCCAACATAAGTTAGAGATAGTTCCTAACATTTTATGTAAAGTTGAGGGTGTGTAATACCATCTATGGAGTATCTTAAAATATTGTTCCTGAAGGTTTATGCAGTGAATGGCTTTCCTTGTTTTAGTCCAAGCAGAATACCAGACTTCTGTCGGGTGTGAGATATCTAATTCAACCTCCCATTTCAGAATAGTATTCAGCTTTTCCGATGTTGAGTTCTTTTCTAATAGTGTTCCTAATTTAGATATTAGATTTTTTTTGAAGTGACCATCGATAAATATGTCTAAATTAGTTGCTGACTTCGGAGACTTAGTTTTGATAAAATTTATAAGTCTTAGAAAAGAAAACTGTTCCCTATTTGGAAGAGAAAACTTCTCTTGGATTACTGAAAAAGATTTAGCTTCCACTGGCGAGTAAATGTCTCCTATTTTAGTTATCCCGTGAGCCTGCCATGTTTTAAAGTCTAGATCTTTCATAAATAATTGTAACACTTCTATAGGGATATTGGGTGACCATAAATCCAAAGGACCGAATTTTTCTTTGAAGCTAAACATATTTTTTAAGATGTTTTGTATTATTGGATTAAGAATGTTTAGTTTCTTAATAGCTTCAGGATTGAGCCAGTAAGAATGGTATAAATCAAAATCGTTACATTTCCATTTTTCATAATTATACCAAGGTAAATCTTGGTCCCGTTTAGTATCCCATGCTAAGAAATGACTAAACGTGCAGATTTTATGTAACATTTGGATATTAGGGAAATTTAATCCGGCCTGAGCCTGGCTTTTGTTTAAGATTAGACGAGAAACTCTTGACTTCCTCTTAAACCAAACAAATGAAAAAAATATTTTATCGAATTGATTTAGGATCTTAAAGGGAACTAAAAGTGGAATGGTTCTAAATAAATAAATTAGCTTAGGTATCATGTAAGATTTGAGTGTGTTTAACCTACCTAGCCATGAAATTTCTAGGCGTTGCCACTCATTAAGTTGAATTTTCATATTGTCCAATAGCGTCAAATAGTTATTAGTTATTATATCATTAAGATTATTATAAATTTTGATACCTAGGTAGTTAATATATTTTTCTCTCGCAAAGAAGGGAAACTTAACCTTTAAACTCGTTAGTTGGAAGGAATCCAGATTGAAGTCAATGGTTTGTGTTTTATCGATATTTTATCTTTTATTTTAGCCGATTGACGAATTATAGCTGCAAGTGGTTCTATTGAAAGGATGTACAATAAGGGAGCTAATGGGCATCCTTGTCTGGTCCCATTGTTGATTTTAAATGTATCAGAACCTAAATTCACGCCTGAGATTTTAGCCTGAGGATTTTGGTATAGAGCTAAAATATTATGTAAAAAATCGCCTTTCATACCATAAATCTTAAGGGAAAAACCCCAAGTGTTTTTAATATGCATTGCACCCTCTATTTATTTGAATAGATCCCAAAGACTTGAATGGGGCCTTTTCAGGTCAACAGAAGATACAATGCATCTTAAAAACACTTGGGGCATTCATGCCATTTAACCCCTTCGTGACAAAGGCTGATTTTACTTTTTGTACCCTTCGTGACAATGGCCTTTTTAACATTTCTGCGCTGCTTGTGTTTAGCTGTCAATTTCTTCTTTCCCGTTTACTAAACTCACACACATTAGATATTGTTTTTTTCAGGACAAGAAGGGCTTTC
>VKOC01030380.1:0-35966 GCA_009364415.1 Spea multiplicata
TAATTATTATTAGCAAATTTCCATGCAAGGTTACTTAAACTCGTTTTACGTGTCTTCATATTGCAGCATATTTAACTACAGGTATATTCCATATGCATATCTCAGCTATCATGTCAGTTATGTCACATGCTGAGTGTAGGTTCTTCCTTTTCATTTTAGAATAGTTATAAATAAGTTATAGATATGACCAGGGGAGGGCTGGCACCTTTTGGCCCAGAGGTAGGTAAAGTCAAGTCACCCCATCAGCCCCTTGCCACTCCCTTGGTAACTTAACACACACATATACACACTCATGCTACAATCATGCATACACTAACACACATTTACACACTCATGTTAACAGACACAAAGACACTCATGCTAATACAAGTACCTACACATGCACTGATACTAACCAGGGCCGGCCCTGCCATGGAGCAGAGTGGGGCACCCGGATATGATGGCAGCCAAACCCACCACACATGTCTTTATTTTCATTTGTTAGGCCTTTGCAAAACAGCTCAATTGGTTCAAAAGCATTTTACTATAATTAACATCATTAGGGCTATGCATGAAAAGTTGCTCTAGTGAACATTTTTGGAAATGGTCTTATCACTAGCTGCTCTGTCTCCACATGAAGGTCGAATGAAGGTGTAACTGGTAGTGGCTGTGTGACTTTCCTACCTTCGTGTCCAAGCAGTGGAGCACATTGAATCAATGTGGGTTCAATGTGGGTTTATTTGACCCAAGTCAAACACAAACAATGATATAATACTGAAACCTTGGTGTTGTCTGTTAATATCTTTCCTAAAGCTATCTGCTGGTCAAAAAACTGATGCCTTACGAGCCCAAGTGATGAATGTCCAGTCACACAGAAAGCAGATCCCTCACACAAGGGTTGCAGGAAGTGACATGGACCCAGGCTCCTCAAAACACGCCCAGAAAAGGAAAACTTTATTAACAAGAGCAGAGGCGTGCAGCATACAAATTCTGGCCAGCAGATTGCAGCAAAACAACAATACATATAAACAACATGGTGATGGAAGAACTGATAATATGGTGGACAGTTAAATAAATATGAGAAGAGTACAGAGGACAGCACACTAGCAACCAATCAAATATTTCTCATCAATTGGATGTAAAATACATGCGGAAAATTATATGTATGCCCAGTTTAACATCACATATGATCTACTAGACAGTCACATTACATATGGCAGGGAGAGCTTTTGTTTTACGACGCTGGTTGTCGGAGAGTTACCTGGACAGCTGGAGAGTTACCTGTTAACTATCTTGGTTTACAGATATTGTTTTCTTATCCCTTAAACCTTAATAATAATTTAGATTCCATGAATACTTCTACAAAGCACCACCAGGCAAAGTCGTGTCATTCATCATAAGTAGAAAGGTATATTTGACCTACCAGTATATCCGGGTGCGCAGTGACACGAGAAACCATTGATCAGGTCAGTACAGGTTCCCCCATTCTGACATGGCTGTGATGCACATTCATCAATATCAACAGAGCAGTTTTCACCTGTAAACAAATAAATTGGTTACTGAACAGAACCAAATCCAATATAAACCTTCTAATACCCCATGGCCTTATATATGAAGAAATATAAGAAAAATCTCTATATGTTAAGATTTGCAAAATAGCTCTGCAGTTTTTTTTTCTGTGCTGCCACTAAGCCTAATCAGTTAGAGGTCAATGCTTGATACCTGGGCCCAAGATACCTTAAAATGCATATCCCATCTACCGAACTAGACCTAGTGTCTCCCTAGTCAAGCTGTTGCGAAGGGTAGAGGTGGGGACTATATTAACATCATATGGCACCTAGAATAAGTGGAAGAGTCCTTTTTATTAAAATGCAATTCTGTATGCTGTATCTAATATTGCATGTTTCTGTGTTATGTCAATGTATGGCAAACATTTGCCCTATTCCTATGAACCTTAGTTTTACACATGTTGAAACATACCCTCTATCGTTTTTACCGAGCCCTATATCATTACATTATTTAGTGATTTACTCTTTTACCCTTAACAACACTGAAACTCTTCACTTTCATTTGCACGGTAGTAAAAACTTAATTGAATGGTTCTGGTAGCAAAGTTACCATATTTTTATCATCAATGCAGGAAGATGAAAATGGTTGGTGGAATATTAACCCTCTGTACTGTTCTTAAACAGTTTGTAGTCTTCAGCCCTTGTTAAAGAATATCTGTGTGTTGTAGATGGTACACTGGATGCTGGGTTTGGTATAATGAACAACTCACCTGTAAATCCTGGCTGGCAGCGGCACACATATCCAACAGCTTGGCTGTAGCTGAACTCTCTACTAAATTCCAGCTCAGACCCATAGTATGACTGGTTGGATCGTTCCAGGCACAGAGCCCCATTCTCACAGGGCTCTTCAGCACATTCATTCACATCCACATTACAGTGATCCCCAGAATATCCTATTCAAAAGAAGTCACATCGTTAGGATCTGTCATTTTACATTCTTGTAACGCTGTACATATATGGACGCATCTACAGTGTTTGGGGATAATTAAGGAGTAATTTAGCCCAATGAGTATGACAAAACAGCGAGATTGAAAGAATAATTCTATGCATTGTAGTAGGTAAGCTGCTTGTAATCATCAAAAATAAAAAGAGCTTATAAGGAAATGTTGTCTATAGTGCATGCAATATTTGAATGGTAAGATGAATGCACACTTACTATTATAGCTTTCAGCAGATCACATAGTAGTGCACAAAAAAAGCTTTAGGTAATTACTGATCTATACATTTGCTACAAGGTTGTACCCTGTAGCAGTACCATTGTGTTTACTTTTTATTATTCTTTTTCGCAGTTTTGATTGCATTTCCTTACCCGGCCAGCAGAGGCAGCTGTATTTCTTGATTCCCTCCAGACATGTTGCATTGTTCAGGCAGGGGTTAGACGCACACTCAGGAATATCAATCTCACACGTGTCTCCGACAAACCCAGTGTCACTACAGTTACATTGGAACCTGAGGAAAAAACCACAAATATCAGATGTACATTATAGAAAGCTAAACCAGACAGGAACCTGTTTTGTGCTGTCGGGGCTCTATACTACGGACTAAAATAATGTACGGCAAAAATATTATAAAATGTTAATCATGGCAGTCTCATGGTAATAATTATCTTACAAAATATAAAAAATGTAAAAGGTTGTACAGAGAATAGGTAGGCCACAGACATGAGTCTACTATCAGGTTTGGACTAGGCTTTCCTTATAGCAAATTTAAATATAGGCTTAGTTTAAATAGTTGAAAAGTTTCAATAATATTTAATTCATATGGTCATTGCCACATGTAGAGAACAAAATAGAAAAGGTACACATAGTAAAGCAGGTAAGTGCCCCCTCCCAGGTAACACACTCACTTTTAGGTGAGCAGACCAGCTTCTCACTGACTTTGGCTCTGAGAGTCCCCACAGGAGAACGTGATCACCACTGATGCAGAAAGCATCAATGTTTATGTAATGTAATGAGAAGACCAGAGGAGAAGTTAAAAATGTGCTACAATTCTAATATACAAAAGATTAAAAAACACTGTGTTTCGCCCCAATAGGCTTCATCGGGCAACTAGTTGTGCAACACACGTGCAACAAGGAAGCATTATATCTGGCGCTTGTATTTTGACAGCATTGACATAGGTGCCACATTGGTGGCACTATCCTGTTCCTCTCTTCTGGACCAACATAATGTTTTTAATATAAGATATTGCTATCTTTTGTATATTAAAATTGTTGAAGCTCTTGGTCTTCTTATACATATACATTGATGCTTCCTGTGTCAGGGATGATCACGGTCCTCTGTGGAGTCTCTCAGAGCCAAAGTCAGTGATCACCTAAAAGTCAACGAGTTACACAATGAAATTTTACTATGTGTACATTTTCTATTCTGTTCCCTACATGTACCAGAGTTTCCTGATATCATCAGAACAAAACATTGATTTTCTTTTATCTGTTCCTTGCCAATATACCAAAAACACAAGAAAAGAAAACACACACCACTGGTATAAATGAATAAATAATACTTTCCCTAATTAGGCAGCAGCACCCAAATAAGCGTTCCTCCAACACTTAATAATCTATACAACTCTTCCAAATGGGGCGCACATTGACACAGGGGAAAAAAAGAGATTTTTGACAAAAAATAGTGTGACTCTGTATGCAAATGAGGCTTAGCAGTACTGCAAGTAAGTAGTGCACTCACATTTATGTCCTTGGAAATGTGAGTGCACTACTTACTTGCAATACTGCTAAGCCTCACTTTGTTTCTATTGAAGCTGTTAATTTGGTCTTTGTTTTGTTATAGTATAAACGTATACAAAAATACAAAAAATATTTTAGTATCAACTGATAAAATATCACATTCAAGATAGCACATCTCCAAAAAATGATACTTCCCACCCTAAAGAAAAGAATGTGCAGCACTAGCATTCAATTTACCTGTTTATGGCATCCAGACAGACTCCGCCATTCAGGCATGGCTGGCTTTGGCACTCATCAATATCAAACTGGCACAACTCTCCCTCGTACCCTGCAGGACAGTCGCAGGAAAAGTATCCAATGTGGTCTGTGCACAGAGCACCGTTCTGACATGGACTGGAAGCACATTCATCTATTTCTGTTTCACAATTGACACCTCCAAAGGAAGAAGAAACATAATTTTACAAGAATTTCTTATTGGACATAATGGATTAAAATGGCAAAATAAATATACTTTCCTAGCTCACAGGATATTACTAATCTGACACGCTCTGCCTCATAGAGTGACCTTCTGACTTATATTGCCTACGCTATCTACGCTTGTATCTTGACCTTGCCCTGTTCCTAACTGCAAATGTAGTTTCTTCTTGCCACTGTATTATAAATAGTGTTACCTTTCTACCTGGCAAAGGGAGCCTAGTGCACTCAATGGCTCATCAAAATCTCCAGCCTTTTGAATCAAACAACTTTAATCTTAGCATGTTTTTGTTTGTTTTTGTTTTTAATCATAAAACATGATTTTTCCTGCCACCAACTAGCTGCTAAATCATTAGACAGGTGTGTAGCTGCAGCTTCTAATCGAGATAAGTTATTTTAAGTCTATTTTTCATTAAAATGCATATTAAAGAACTGCTAAAATAGTATAATATGCATTATTCTGTAGTGAGGCTGTCGGGAACCGTAAACTACCCCTATAACCCCCTTTTGTCAGGATTAGCTTGATTATTCCTCCCATTATCTTCAGGCACCCCCTTTAAGGGTGGGTGAGGCGTATGCAGAGAACTTCAGTACAACTGATTAGATCATTCTGGTCCTGCATAGACTTCTTCAGCCATCACACCCAAACCAATGCAAATGATGTACACCCAACACTAACCCAATGCTGCCATTAGATGCCATTAGATGGCAGCATCTCATTAGGAATCTCAATACTCCTGCAGGCGTTTGGAGAACTGTAGCTATTATCAGTTCACTGCACTCTTTCACAAGTCTTCCAAGTGTTGTTGTGTTAAATCTTCCTTTCACAAAACTCTGATCAAAGTGACACGTGACACAAAACAGGTTAACTAGGAACTTGGGCAGATTCCCCGTTCAGCTTGTAAGTCTGCGTGGTAGCTGCTAATATTGTGCACAGCTATGCATTGAACATTGATTGTAAGGTATGATGTGACAGTATATACGGTAATATTTAGATATTAAATATCTAAATGATATCCACACCCTGCGAACGAGCTTCATTGAGGATGTCAACATCCCTTCCAATAACGCATGTACAGGATCACCGTAGGTGGATCAGTCTGTATATTTGTTCCACATCTACCTAGGCCAGGAGTAGGTAACCACATACACAGATTGGGTATTGGGTATATGGGGTAATCCTATACCCCAAATGTAAATGTATGGAGCTATTTTGAATAATTGCATTGAAAAACACTGCTAAAGAAAACAAAATAAACTTTTATATATCTCAAGAAACATACAACTTCATGTTAGATGACATCCACCCAGTGGCCTGCTTGGGGGTGATTTGTCCTGTGTGCCGATTATCAGGGGGGTGCCACACTGGCATACAGAGGTCTCAGATATAGTATTCGCCCTGGATCCAAATACTCTAGCTATGCCCCTGCAAGGCCTGCATCCACGATCTAGATTACTTACTGCTAAGCCTTTTTTTGGCCTTGCTTTTATTTTTTTTAGGGAGTAAAATAACCATTATGCTTTTTTTTTTACAGTAAAATACATTACTCGTTCATAAAACACCAAATGTATCAGCTAGATTAGGCATGGCCTCTTAACCTTTGACTATTTTACATCTCTCATTTCTCTGTTATCTCTGTCCCAGTTCTGCATTTTAGTTGTTTGGATAGCCAATTAGGTAACTGGTTGTAGGAAACCATGTGCTTTTTAAGTAGATGGCAGGTTGACCTTCAAACTAAGAATGAATACAAATCACACAGAAATTCCTCAGCAATCCACGTCAAATTCCTATGCAAATTTATAACTATCCATTATTTCCAGGCTTTTAGTACCAGCCTGTGATCTACAAGGCTGGAGCTGGTGGAGGGATTGAGGACAGTTTAGGGGTGAAAATAATTAATGGCCTGGATTTAAAATAAATAAACTTTAACATGAAACACATGACGCACAAGGGCGAAAGACAAAGAGAATCTTTTCTGCCCCATGTTATTCAATTGAGTCTCTGGTTTCAAGTTGGAGAGATCTTGGTGAAGATGGCCCACACCACACTTCAGACGGCCAAAGATAGACGTTTTTTTTACGGGTGGTGTGTCTAGAGGATGGGCCTTAACAAAGCCTTTTTGTATAATGTATTTATGTAATGTAAGTGATTGAGAAGAACAATTTCTATCACATTCTAATGACATTTTGAGCCATGAGGGGGTGAGGCCACAGACCCTAAATTAGTACTCAGCCTCAAAACTTCCATAAAAGGTGAGATACAGATAAATTCATTTGCTGTGTTGTAGTTGTTTTATACTGTGTGTTTCCCACTCTTAAGACTCACCCGTATATCCTGTTGCACACTCGCACTCATAATGGTCCATCATGTTAAGGCACTTGCCATTATTGAGGCAGGGTTTGGATGCACATTCATTGATGTCTATTTCACAATGGTACCCCTGGAAACCAGGTACACAAAAGCAGATGTACTTGTTAACTTTATCCACACAGATTGCTTCATTCCGGCAGGGGTTTGAAGCACATTCGTTGATGTCGACCTCACAGTGTTGCCCTGTATAGCCAGGCTTACATACGCATGTGTAATTCCCAGCTTCTGCCACGCAGGTACCATTATTCAGGCAAGGATTTTGTGGGCATGCTGTAACCACCTGTTCACAGTTAGGACCACTGTACCCATCCTTACAACTGCAAAGAAAGCCATCTGCACTATCCACACACTGAGAGTTTGGCTGGGAACAAGGGTGAGTCTCACATGCATTAATGGAGCAGTTAAGTTCAGGCTTGCAGGTGCACTGGTACTGAGGATATCCTTGGGTACTGAGGCAGTTGTGGGTTTGGGGGCATTCATATACTGTGCATGCATCATAGGCCACTCCACAGTCTGCTCCAGTGAAAGCCAGTGGTTGTGTGGGGCAGTGACACGAAAATCCATCCGGTGTATCCTGACATGTGCCCCCGTTAAGACATGGGGTAGAAAGACAGCTTTGTGCCAGCCCTAGAGATGGAAAGGAGAACATTTGTTACAGAATGTAAGTGGATGATGGTGGGAATAAGCGGCTGATCACAGTGAGGAAAAACATATATTGCAAACTAAGATGTGGCTTCAAAGGGGTTTGATATAGAGCTGATTACAAGCAAGGTCAAGTCATGGTTACAGACCAGTTAACTCAGCGAACAGGTTTTGCAGGCGAAACACTGAAAGATTTCAATGGTGAAATTACACACACATCATGCATAGAGTATGAGAGAGGGAAAAAAAAACAAGGATTAAAAAAAGAGGTAAGACTGTGGTGAAAACAAAGCAATGACAACAGTGCAACAATTAAAATGATAACAAAGGGACACACTAGAAAGAAAAATGATCCCATTAAAGGAAGAAAGGAAAGATCTTCTGATAAGTCCAGAAGACTACACCAGTCATATTATATACTTTGCACAAATGTAAATCCTGTCTACGTGATGTGAGGTGGATTAAAATTGGAAAGCCTACGTGTTTTAAGAGGAGGTTGTATACAAAGGTGTTACACATTAAGGACATACATTTGGGAAGACCGGGGGGCAATGTACCGAATATAAATTTCTAAATCTAAACATTTACAATAAAAAACATAAATATTGATAGACTTTTAACATTTTTAACATGCATGTACATAACTCGTTGCAACAAAAGGCGTGCTCCACCACCGCTTGTACTCAATTCAACTTTCAGCTGACAAAATAAGTGTAAACTGTCCCCTCAACTACTAAAGTATAGTCGTTTTTTCACCTTGTGCTTTGTACATAGGTCCATAACTATTATTATTTGTCTTTTATTTATACAGCGTCAACAATGTATGCAGCGCTCAAACAATATGACAAAATTAAGCTGACAAAGACAAACTGATACATTAGGTAAAAAGGGCCCTGCTCGCCATCTTAAATTATTTTGATTCAGGAACAAATTTACAACAATGCACGGGACATTTGGGAGCATTTGCATGTATTAGCTTTGGAATGTTAGATTCATTAGTGACGACGAGGCCAGGAGCCAAACATGAGACAAAGTGTTTGTGGGAACTTTAATTTAATTTATGCATCTAACAAGCAGACTCCATCAACAGCCTGGCTCAATGGAATTATTGAGATAAAGCAAATGACAGATGGCGGGGGGGTTTATCTGCCAATGAGGAGTTAACGGTTGTATTGATGGGTTCAAATTCCAGCTACAAATTTGAAATTATCATGGAAAAAATATAATTAATAACAATAGTAAAATGAGGGGTGGGGGTTATTGGCGATCATTAGAGTGTATTTTTAGTATGGATTTTGGTTATATTGTTTCTAAATTATAAGCCATGAATTGTCATGTTTAATACTCTCAATTATGGCTACACCACTGTAATGTTCCAGTGACTCCTATTAGTCTGTATAATCACTCATTAGAACTCTTCTATTGTCCTAAAATAATATATGCTTTCTTTCTATCCTTCTGTTCTACAATGCTTTTCAGTATCTCAATATTACTTATCCCTAGGCATTCTCACGCTGACCTCCACTGCCATGCTTTCAAACAAAAGGAAGCTATTGTTCAAAATAGAATCTTATTGTAAAGCTTGTTATTTTTATGGGTCTATTTAAGCTAACCTATTCTTCTGAACAACATCCTCTGTAGGTCTTTTCTAAACCTCTTCTATCACTGTTGGTGGTGTTATTACCGATTACACACTTGTTTATTAAAGTTTGTTTTTTGCACCCTTTTTTGGCTTTTTAAAAATATTTGGTTAGATAATAAACCAATAACTAAAGTGTGTTAATTCATGTTTATGTGACTCCTACTTTAGTGGCATAGAATTTGGCATTGGAGTAGCATTATGGGTCAATGAGCTCAATGGTGTAGGGCAGTCATGGCAAACTTTTTTGGGCCTGAGTGTCCAATTTTCTGCATGAAACCAAATTGCAGGCACTGCATGTCGGTGCCTACTTCCGGTGTAATGCAGTGTTTTCACCTTCCAGAAAAAATAAACACACACACACAAGCAAATACTCACTTACATGCATACACACACATACACACATGTATAGACATACATACATTGCACAGGTTGGCAGGTACGGTTTATGTTGGCATATATCTATATACGTAAATACATATACAATTGTGTAAAATGGTTAGGCAGGTGTGAAAGATGCTGTAAACTAAGAATGCTTTCAAAAATAGACATGTTAATAGTTTTTGAACATCATTGTACAAAATGTAAAGTGAACGAACAGAAAAAAAATCCAAATTAATAAAAGCCACCCTAACCATCATAAACTAAAGTTCTCACGGGTTCATGATGGTCTGTAAGCTACTACTACTATGGCCATATATTTTTCCCAATAATGGGTAACGTTTGCCTCCCACCAGGAAACCACTCTCCAACCAAGCCAACAAAAGCAAGCAATTGAGATGAGATAAGGAGATATTGAGGTGGGAGAGGGGAAAAGTGAGGAGCATATCTCCCCCCACAGGAAAAAAAACCCTGCGGACACCCCTGGGGTTAAGCATATTAAAGATTATTCTTCAAATTGCAGCATTTATCCCCAACAGAAATATATATGTATGTATCTGTGTCTTGCGGTGTTGGCACTTTGAGGTCTACAACTTGGTTTCATTCAGAATATAATATTGTACACACATTATATAGTACTCTGTAAACTGTTAAGTAAACTGTTGGCGCTATATAAATAAAAGATAATAATCTCTAGATTGTAAACTTGCAAGCCGGGCTCTCTCCACCAAATGTATCGGTTTGTCTTAGTCTGTCAATTCTTGTCTTGTCATATCCCTTGAATATATGTATTGTATTAAGCGCTGCGTTAAACTGTTGGCGCTATATAAATAAAAGATAATAATAATAATAATATCTAGATCACTAAATAGTCCCTTTCTATTGATTTCAATTTAGCTTGGTTTAGTGGTCACTGTCTAGAATTCACGTTTGGTTTTTTGTGGTTTACTCAGGTAATTGAATCGCAAATCATCCATTTCCTGTAGTTAAATGGGTCATTGAACTACATTTCTAGTGTTCAACACATCCTATTGTCCACTGAAGTAATTTAGTGGACAACCAACTCCCAATATGCTTTGACCTCAGTCTAGTCAGGACACAACAAGGCTCAATCTAACCTCTTAACAAAAATCTTGCAGAAGTCTGAAGGGCAGAAGATACATTTGTGAAACTAGTAGTATGTATTGTCATCAAAGCCATGCTTGATATTTTATGTTTTACTGTCTAATCTACAGAACGAACATAGTTGATATCCTAGAAGGCATTACAACTAATACTTCTTATTTATCTATAACCTCTTGCTTTGGACACAGACTTTACAGTGAAACCTGATGCAGCTTTAATACAAGCCATTGCCTTGTGAACTGAACTTCGAAAGGGCGTAGGGTGCAGGGGCTCTGACCCTATGCAGACCTCCTCGTATTCATCATTAGAAAGCTGGTTTTGCGTTAACTGGACATAAAATGGCTATCATGTTGTAAAATAATGGCACAACAATAATTAAGGTAACTTTAAAAAAAACCCTTTATGTAACACAAACATTCAAGTAAATTGTATTTCGTTAGAATATCACTGCTTACTGCTCCATGTGTATAGGTGCAACACATTTTCACGCTGATTTGTTAAATAAGCACATAGTCTCTCCCTAATATCACGTTAACACGCAGTGTCAAAAGAAAAGAAGTCGTAACCAAGTATTAGATTATATTAGTTATCTATTTCAGTATCCTGTAGTTGTGTTGACCATGGAACCTATTTTCTCTGTCCCCTGGGGTAATGAGCAATTATTTATATGACTGTTTAATGTGGTTGTATGTGAATACATTTTATGTCACGGAAATAAGATGTCTTTAAAGGATTATGTTTTGGAAAAACCACTTGAACACGTTGGCATGGGAAACTTAGTTGACTGACTGCACTATGATCACAGAAAGAAATGCATGGTTGCACCAAGAAGATTGATGGTTGATATTAGTGTGAATGCATCCCACGTGCAAAAAAGCCAGCCTACATCTGACAAAAAGTTTTAAAAAGGATAGGCATTTGGTATATATTATTATTATTATATTGTGCCATCATTTTCTATAGTGCTACCTGTTGGCTACCCCTGATGTAAAAGGATACTCCATCCACCATATGTATTTTAATGGATATGCTAGATGAGAAGTACTTTTCCATGTACGTAATGCTTGGGGGATTTTTCAGAATCCCCACATATGTATTTGTCCCTTTGTCTACCCCTATTTTTAGTGCGGGAGATGTGTTCAGCCGAAATGCATATGAAAGATTTTCCCATTAAGGGAGCAGTCACCTTGCATCTTATATTTATCTTCTTAAACTGTATAGCATTTTGTGATGACTCCAATAACAGCTGAAGCATGGCAGGTGAAAAGCATGAGAAACAGGCACGTATCTATACATTTTTAGTGTGGGCTTCATCATACACAATGGGGTTTTCCTCTGTTAACCACGAGTTGAAATATAATCTCCCTGTAACTATGCATTATAAAGGTCCAACTCTAGAAAGTCTCCCCTGCAAGAAGTTGCCACTGCACAATATATAGATAAAGCACCTTACTGTTTTGTGAATAGACCACCAATAGCCTTTTTTTCTGAAGGGGAAGCAAATTTTATTATTTCATTTTCATTTAATGCATATACCATGGTTTATCAATTTGCTGCTATTTTCTCAGTTAATCACATTTATAAATGAAAATATATATATATAAAAAAAAGTATACATTAAGAAGACTGGGGCGAGGCGTTTCTGAGCACTGAGCTGTGATATATGTTCAGGCATCTGCATGTCATCTTATTACATTAGCCATGTGTGTGTGCTACACCTGATGAATAACTCTCTCAGACAGCTCTGCTGATAACACAACCTAAAGCTTCACTTAACATTCCAAGCTTTGAGACACAGGGCTGGGGTTATCAGCAAGCATAAACCGAGGGAATACACCTTCTCCAAGGATGGGAAGCAGAAGTCTGCTCAGCACACACATACCAAGAGACATACTAATACATACTTCAAATAACCAATGCAAACTACCGCGCATGTCACAGATACTGTACCTAGTACACTACAATATGTGCAACACTGAGTAACGAGCTTTAGTATGCTTCTTAACATTAACGCTACACTGCTGATTATCACTTACATTAAATATAAAAAAAAATTAGAAAATGTTCACATTATAAATTTTGTTGTAGCTCCTATGTAGCCTAAAGATGTACTTTAGCTCTGTGAAATGATGTCATAGCATGACATTCTGCTCCATTTCCTCGCAAGGCAGCTGGAAGATGGCACACTGGATATACAACCTATAAGTGGTAACACCTATGCGGTATGTTATGTACGTTTTACTATTGTTCTTCTGCAAGTAGTAAACACCTACAGTTGGTTTTACAGATGAATAAGAAGCGTCATATAGGTTCAAACCTTATAAGAATGACTTTAAAATCAGAATCCATTTGCATATCGCTATTTGTATATCCTAAACGTGACCTATTTAGTATTAGTCTTTGCTAGTCTGTCTAAAATAGGAGTCCATATATGTAAATATAGTTTTATAAATCAAACTGGCAGATTGAATCAATTAAATGGTGCATGTGCAGTTGAACAAACTGACTGGGGCAGGAGTAGGTATCTAATACCAAATAAATGCTCCCTCACAGGGCCCTTTGCTGGTATGATGGGAATGTGCGGGGTGGATCTGATCACCTCTTAGTTTGTTGTAAGTAAAATCACCGTCCATTGGGCTGTGGAGTCAGCGTGACACCTCATCACATACACTTTATCGGTGTCTCCCATAGCACAGCGTCAGTACTAACTGTACAGCTCATGCATGTATTTAAAGGGCCCATAAAGCCTTTAGGAAAATCCAATATGGCGGACCCAAATAACATTACAATACACTCATTTATAATCTCAACACACTCATTTATAATCAGCTCAGCGAGAGATGTAAAATCATCAAGACTATCTCTTGTTTATGTAGTGCAATCATTTATGGGTTGTATATTAATATGTTGCGTCATAAACATATTCAATCATAATAAATATATAATATTTGATACAATAGTTAATGCAAATGTCTTTAAAATCTTGCTTTATGTCATATTTTAGCGGATTAAACCGTTTCATATCTTTTTTGCATTGTAAAGTACTTAACTCTTATAGTATACACATTTATTATAGTATATACAGTATAGTATATATATACAGTTTATACATAGAACCATAGAAGGCAGATTAGAACCATTTGGCCCATATAGTCTACCCGTATTTCCTGATAAAAGACTCAAGTCTTAATCAGTCCTTGGTCTTGTCTTAGTGTCAGGAAAGCTTCTGCTGGGAGGCTTTTCTATTTATCTACCACCCTCTCAGTAAAATAAAACTTCCGCTGATAACATCTCTGACCCTCTAGTAATTTACTAGAATAGGAAAACCATTGTACATGCCTTGACATCTGCTGTATTGAGTAAACCTATTTTAGAACATATTAAAAAAATACATTTATTTTTAAACGGAATTGGAAATGATGAATTATTAATGTTTTTTTTTTTCAAAATATTGACATACTATTATCAGATAAGCCTGTAATTAGTAATTAGGTGAAATGTAAGGTATTTGTGTTACATATGACTCTAAGTTGTCCATTAGCTTTATTTGGATGGGACAAATATGGTTTCTAACAGAGTTAATCTCTCATAAAATAATACAATTCATATGGTGTTGAATGGCATCCACTCTCTTGGAAGGGACGTGAGAAGCCACAAGGCGGTTTTGTGGGCATAGGATTGTTTACACGGAAATTCCTGTGTGTTACTGTTACAGTCTATGTGTACATACATTGTTACAAACCCTAATGCGCCGAGGATCGTACATGGAAATCATTGAAATGACATAGATACAATAAAAACCTCCATTTTATGGCTGCGTTACAGTAAATGTCCTTGACATATTTGCAGAGCAACAAAGTTACCTTCCAGATGCCACGCATGCAATATTATGAATTGTCCCAGAATTGGCCCAGCTATGGAAATATTCAGAGGGACTTTTAAAAAAAGGGAGGTTGATGCTCTCAAAAGCTTCTCCTAAAAAGTAAATGTTGATCCAATAACAACAGAATTATTACCCTAAATCATTACTATGTTTCTGCATTCAGAGCTCGGAGAAAATTTAAGGGCAAGGGATTTAATGGAAGCATTTAATCATAAAAATGTGTTTGATTTACTACAGCAGGTAGAGTTATGGCCCGTCAAATTCTATGGTGCAAAGTTATAAGGGATCTTCTTATCACCATAGTAACTGATGCAATGGTCCAGCCAGCAGCAACGGTTGCTAAGGTTTTAAGACTACTTTCAAAACCAGAATGAAATATAACCTCTATGTTTCTTTAGACTTAACGAGGGTGATACATATTTAGGATATATGGATCTGCCAATAAATTTATACTGATATTTCTTTCAGAAGGAAAGATTAATATAACTCTATAGATCGTAAGCACCTTTGAGCAGGGCCCTCCTCTACCCATTGTACAGCACTACGAAATTTGATGGCGCTATATAAAACAATAAATAATAATAAAAAGAAATACTCGCGTGCCAGCTACCCATAGTTTTATTTACATTTTACTTATTTATTTCTTTATTTTGTATTACCAGACAGGAATATATTACAGTAGGAGGCCTCTTGCAGGCGTATAGAATTTGTCTATGCACTGTATATAAATGTAAAATGTAAAGTTTAGGCTTTGATGTCTGCACCCTAACGAGAAATGAATGGTGTGATGAAGTGTTGCACTTTTTTTCCTAGGGATTCCCACTTTACAAACAGGACAGTGCCATACCCAGGATATTTTGATAAGGAAGGGGCTATGTCTGTTGTGTGTGAGTTAGAGAGATTTACACAGATTATCGTCCCTTACTCAGCCACAATGTAATCTTATTAAAAGGTCTATAAAGAAGTCACTTAACCTGAATGGTCCTGTTAAGGCTCACAGCAATTTAAACAGACCAGTCATGTGAAAATGACAGAAACCATAGTGAATAGATTTTGCATTAAAAAAATCGAAAGATTTGGCTAGTACAATATAAGTATAAATAGTCAATATGTATTATGGAACTATAATGATTTATTATATCCTGTGCTCAGATCATGTCTTTGAATGTGATGAAGGCAATCAGTTTTAGAGAGGTGTGTGCAGCATACACATTGAGCAGAAACATTTGTGCATTTCTTGTGTCTAGATTTGCTTATTTCACTAATTCAGAAGGCTTGAGTTGCTTGTTAGACTATAAATGGAAAAGCATGATCAGTTTAGCATATCCAATTCCTTATCTTTAGATGTCTACGACTGTAACGTAGCATGAAAGAAGTTCAGTAGGGGAGGTGTTGATCCACAAGGGATCTGTTCTGTACAGGGCAGGAAAAAGGGTACATTATCCAAATCTTCACAGTGAGCATAATAGGATGAAGATTTTTTTTGTATGAATGTACTGTTTTTGTATGAACGTGGTATGTATGGATGACTTTTAGCATAAATAAATGAATATATATAAATGAAGCATATTGCTTGTGTTTTTGGTTTTCAATCAGTAGTTTTCTAGACATTTGATTTAAAACAGCAACCTATTTTACCTCCGCAAAGCTGGTTCAGGGGTATTCAGTGGTAAAACCTCCAAAACAGAACAGTCTCCTTTGGTGAATTTACTGGCATCTTTATCTTAATCTTTGACCTTAATCTTAGCACAAAGCTAATGCATTTCATTGATGCGTTTACCCTGCATATGTTATTCTTAAGCTGTAACCAGCATAGCTTGTCAATTAGTTTATTTGAAAACAATCTTTACATTGCATGTGATATTATATGTTAAAATGTAAAAGAATAACTTTTACTAAACATAAGCTCAGTGGCAGATGCAAAGAACATCCACATATCTTATTACAGTCAAGTTCTGGCCACCAGAAGTCCTCTCTTCCAATAAAGGGTAAGAATTATGTTGAATGTAATCTCAATATATGTTTTCAAAAATAAATATAAAAAACTAGGATGAACAGGAAAAAAGACCACCTAGAACAAAAATCTTGTTAAGTTGCTGAGAACAAAATAGATTAGTTGAAGGAGAGCTTACTGAACTTCAAAAGGATTGTGATTGTGTTTTCAAGAATTAAAAACAGTGCCCAAAAATTTCAGCTACCAGACAGTGTGTGACTCCTTGTATAGCAAGTTGTGTCGAGTTATCAGGAAAAATGCATGAAAGCAAAAATATTTGATATCCAAATTCTCACAAACATTTATAAATAGGAATGCATGTACACGTGTATACTATATAAATAAATAAATATATAAATATGTGTGTAAATGTTTTTTGCCTTTACAAACAGTAAAAGTGCTTAAAATACTAAACAACTTTTCAGTTCATACTATGTCAGCTGAACTCAAATTCAGATTGAAATATTTTATTTTTACAATTAACCCCAATACATATATATATATACACACACACACACACACATAGATTATATATATATATATATATATATATATATACTGGCACAAGTTTCCCAGCCAATGAACAATTTATTTTTACTGCCTTTGTATGCGTTAGTCAAGCAGTATAACCCCTTTGTCTTTGAAAGGGTTAACCCAGGACCGTGGGAGAAATTGCTACTCCAAAAAATAAAGTTAGCTCACACCCCATTACATTCTTAGACGGGGCATTTTGCACACAGCTCTTTTTTTGGGGGGGATTTCCTTTAGAACTTTCCCTTTTTTTTGTGTAACAACTACAGGTTTTGGCTTCCTAACAGATACTTCGCATGCTTACCACGTTACCTAGGTTACTGCTAACAAAAGAATGCCTGCTGCTTCCATTCCGAGTGCAGACAGAGAATGCACAATGAAAGGCAATGGAGCTTCTATATAACAATACTTGCGGGAAAACCGAATGCACAGAGGGGTTTGAACACTTGTCCCCAAGCTACGAAAACTCAAACATACATTTCAACTAAGTACCATACGTATTCACTGTAAATAAATACCAACAAATAACTCATTGGACCAATGAGAAAAATCCCCGGTGGTACACATACCACCTGTTTAGACAAACAATTTTAGCGGTCAACTTAAAATAACAGACAGGCAGCAGATAATAGATTCCAAAACATATCCAACACTTGCCACTCAACTCTATATAATGCACGTGGAATATTTCCTTATTTCTGTGAAACCCATTCTGTTTCTCTCCTAAAAACATCAATATTTCTTCCGCCACTAGTGAAATGTCTTTTGGTCAGTCTGCGCTAATAGATGGTCAACTTTCTTTATGATGGAAGTTGTATACATGCAATAGGTTAAAGACTTACCCCGCAGAAAGAGGGAGAGGAACAGCAGTATAACAGTGCTGAATAAGCTGGGATTAGTTCTCCTGAATTCCATGTTAAGTAGCAGGCGTGCAGACTGGAATAAGGAAATTCTTAAACATTTAAGTGTAGATTTGAGTTGTCCTCTGTTAACTTCACGGGGGCCGTGTGCTGTCGAGAAGAATGAGGTCCGCACTTTGGGACTAGCACTGGTGGTCTTGGACAGAGACCGGTCACTCTGATGCCCTCCTGACTCAGAGAGGATGCTGCTGAATAGTGGGCTGGATCACAGAAGGGACTGAGTGTGAGAAATATGTGTAGTGCACACTGGGCAGTGGAGGGAGGGACAGGACGAAGATTTTTAGTCTATTATGTGTTTGAAGGGGCGATAAATTTAACAGCTCCTTAGAAAAAAAGAGAACTTTTGAGACGCATACAGTAAATATATTTTTGGTTATGTATAAAGTTCAGCTGTGATGAAAAAAGATAAAAGTGGTGCAGTCACCATGGCAGCCAAAAAAATGTTACCGCTGTATGTGCAGTTTTTTTTACATTTTGCACCACTATTGTTTACGTACCACTTTTACTGAATACAGGGAAGAGCGAGGACAGTGAGGGGCGCATATAAATATAAATAATGGTGCCCAAATAATGGTGTCAAAGTGATGACCTCACCATTGTGATCAGCGGAATATTGATGGTTCTACTCTTACATCTTTTCATCACAATGGGTGTAAAGTACCATTGCATTGTTTACAATTATCATCTGATGATAAACACAGCTAATAGTGAAACTGATTTAACTAGACTGGGGGAGAGTTGGGAGGGAAAAGAAAACTACAATAGGGCTTTTCTTAGAAAAGCATGACCTAGCTCAGGACATTTTCATTAAAAACAAATTAGGTGGCTTAATTGGTTCTAGTCTGTCATCATAATATGCCCATTCTCTTCTAGTTCCCAGGGAATCGTTTTGAAAGGGTCAGCTATGTTCTTAAATTCCTTGTTTGTCTCTACCACTTTTGCTGGAAGACTAGTCCACGTACCTACTACCAACACCCTGGGATATTAGACGTCTACAACACATGCCTAAAACAAACTCACTAATGTACAGATTAAGTAAATAGACAGCTTGATTTATATATGCTTTTTTTTAAAGTAAGGTAGGTTATTGTTATTTATTCATTTATATAGAACATTGGACAGAGAGGACTTAAAAAGTAGCACATTATATAACAATTTATTAAATATACTTAATAGCATTATTACATTTTATTTAAAATGACATAATTTTAGTATCATTACATAATTACCAATAACATTCAAATAATCAACATACACATTAACAGTAACATGATCAAACATAAGACACACTGGTACAAAAGGAGAAGACAACCCTGCTCTTGACAGCTTACAATATTTTAGGAGGTTGATGGGGAATGGGATAGAAGGTAAATGACTGCTTGGATATGGGTGGTTTGAAACAACTGAAACAAACTCACATTTGAGCCTTCATGACCCTGTAGACATAATTTTACTTCCATGACAAGGTTTGTGGAAGTCATTGTTGCCTATGGGACATTTAGAAGAACGTTTCTGCCTACCCGTGAATTAAGGTTTATGCATTTCTCAATAATATATGCAATAAAATAAAACTATTAATTGTTATCATTGAAATGTGAATCGTGGTTTTCAGTAATAATTTGTTCAGCTTTTGTGAGAGATGAATAGAAAATCTAGGGCAGAAAATTCCATGTGTGATTAAATTATTCCACTTGAAAACCTAAAAACTGCGTCAACAGGTCTTGTGAGCTTCTTACACAATAGGCAAAGTATCCAAAGCCATCAGCAAGAAAATATATTTTGTATGCGTTCTGCAATACTGATTACTTGAGGCAATATGAACATCGAATCAAGAGCCAGCATTGCAAAATCTCCTTGCAAAGCCATTCTGAGTCACTAACCCAAAGTCCTTGATATGAGTGCTGTTGGGTGAATTGCATTACACTATATGTAGTATATATTTGGCTTTACAGATACTACTAAGAGCATATAAATACGTTTATGAACACCACAGCATATCCTTTATTTTTATGTTTTGGGAAAGCCTGGGACATTTGGAAGGTGTGCTAAAGATTTGTCCCTGTATGCAGTGTGATGGGGAGATTCATAACCCTCCTCCTCCTTTCTCTCCTTTCTAAGCCTCTCAAAGCCTTGCAAGGATCTGCACAGAGGGCTGGACTGGGGGACAATGACATGAATTTACTTGATTGGCTTAACTGCACTTCTGTCACTACCTCTTTTATGGCTATACAATGTGGAGTGGATTTCCCAGAAATCTCAGTAATATCAGAATGAAATTGAAGGCAAACATTTTAAACAGAGGAAGAAAAGTCAATAAAGTATTTCAAATGAATGCCACTAGTCGCACAGATGTTAATCCTTTAAAAGCGAATAGTGAAACTTTTGAGAACATCTAATATTTAGAAATAAAAACTTATTAGGGCCGTAATCATGTTTATATTAGTGTAGCATTAGCTTGTGGTCTTCCCTATGAGTCCCTTTGTCCCCTCCTTCACTCTGCTACACATAGCTTCCCCTCCCCATGTAGTTCAGGTATGGATCAAATAAACACATGAAAACACAGCATTACACGTATAGATCAGCTGAATATCTCTCCTGTTTATCTTTACATCTGTCCCTTTTCTCCCTTTTCCTTTACCCTTCTTCTCTCTCTCTTTATCTATCCTCGTTCTCTTTATCTTTCTCATTTCTCCCTGCCTGTTCCCTTTCTCTTTTATCTCCCCCTTTCTCTTTGATCCCCCCTTTTTATTAGCTTCCCTCTTTTTCTTTATCTCATCTATAACATTTCTCTTTATGTTAACTCTCATGTTAACCAGAAAGCTGGTGCTGCAAAGTTGGAAGCATACAATAGTCTGAAATGTCTTTGAATACTGTAGCATTAACATAACATTTCACTGGATATACAGAGCATAGCCCAAACCCTGAACAACAGCCCAAGACCATTATCCATCCTCCACCAAACTTTACAGTAAGCACTCTATGCTTCACCCTCTGGAAGATTAATCTACAAATCTGGGTTTGGTGGATTCCAGGTGAACTCTACGTTCACCTGGAACCCACCAAACCCAGATTCGTACATCAATCTTCCAGAGAGTGAAGCATGATTCATCACTCCAGAGAACACGTTTCCACTGCTCCAATGGTGGTTTGCTTTACACCAATCCAGCTGTCACTTGGCATTGCACATTGTGGTCTGGTGCTTGTGAGCAGCTACTCGGCCATGGAAACCCATTTCATGAAGCTCCTGACATCCAGTGCGTGCCCTGATGTTGCTTCAAGAAGCAGTTTGGAACACTGCAGTGAGTAATTCTACAGAGGACAGGGATTATTTACGTGCTATCCAATTTAGCACTTGGGGACGTGTTCTGTGGATGTGCATGGTTTACCCCTTTGACCATGAATGTAATATGAAAAATATAGCAAGGCTGTTCCATTAAATATATTTATATTCACTCATGTTCTTGCTACTGTTTCTCTAAAATGTAGGTCCTGGGCTATGATGATTCTTCTGATCATTTCAGCAGCTCTAAGGTCAGTTAGGGGAATTACTGTAGAAACATATTCTTCAGTCCTACTGGGATCTTGCAAGGTGGGAACTTGTTTGTCATGGTGAGGGGAACTATTATAGAATATTTCAGCAATCAGATACGTAATAGATTACTGCCTCCATTAATCAATATAATTACAAAGACAACTTACATTTTAAGAAAATAACACAGCGGATATTCACTGGCAGTATTTATTTTGTTCACCAGTCATACATAAGCCTGTCTGGGTTGTGTGAGACCACATTAGCACATCATATTCATTGAGCTCTTTGCTATGAGGTGAACCGTGTGATACACTCTCAGAACGAACTAAAACGGCCTAGTATTTAAGAGATAAATACACAATGTTCCCAAAATACTTCTGCAATTTAGGCATAAGTAAGAACACTACTAACAATAAAGGAAAGGTGGTGTATATTACATATTGTAAATTTGCCCTCCCTAAAACATGTTGTTTGGTTATTTATGAACATTAGACATTCTAAATTTGATTATTCAGGTTGTTTCTGCTGACATGGCTTTCTGGCGGCACTGTACTTCAGTAATTCAGAAGAATTCCCAATGTATCTTTAAACCTCATATTTATTGAAAAAAAATGGCTAGGTTATCGCTGAACGTGTCCTTCAAATTTTAGTCCTTTGCATTGCAATTTACATAATAGAGACTATATATCTAAATTCTCCATTACATAAAATTACAATGTATAGGGATGAAACTCAAACTGAATGCTTCTTTCTTTTTTCTTATTTGGGAATAGGTAGTTTTTAAATTATTCATGGTGTCTTCTTGAAGTGTGTGTATGTCACACATGAAATCTGTTTTGCGTTAATGTGTCAATGCTGTAAGGAAGTGACTTTGACTTTGTTTCTTTGGGGTAACATAGGGGAGAGGGCATCTGCCCCTTGGACTGCCATGATTTATAGATGTTGGGCCACTAACTGAAACATTTTTGCATGCTTAAAATGCAGTTCCATATATACCACCAGGATGTTTGGCACTACAAGTTTCAGGCAGCTTTTATAAGATGACTGGATCCTTTCTGTGCTTCATTTCTATGTTTTTTTTGTGTTTTTTCTCTCTGTAAATAATGTTTTTGGACATGACTGGGTAGGGTACATTGTGTATGTTGTCTGCCAGATGTTTATTGGGGCTGCTTTATTGCAGGGCCACCTGACTGGACATGCCCCCCAAGTCTGAATGATGCCAGGTTTCCTGAATCTTACGTCAAATGCCCTTAAATATCACAATATTACTACAGAGAACTGTTAACTCATTATATTATCATTTGTTCATTCTTTTGCTGTAAAATACAGCATAATTCTTGTTGCTATTATTTTATTACACAGATTTGTATTTTTCATTAACCATTAAGTGTTTGCATTTGCGTTTTGCTTGCTTCTATACAAATTGTAGAAGTTGTTTATTTGGAGTCTGAAGAAGAAACACAATCTGGTGCTTTTCACTTGTTAACGTCTAAGGCTGTCAGTGGACATCAACAGGTGACTAACACCAGATCTCCCTTCCCCCACATTTACGGTCAAACAGATGTTTATTATTTCATTCTTGTGATGGATGAGCGAGAGGGTTCCTCGCATTCATATAGGTTTAGAGTCTTAATATTCACTTAATATTCTCACTATAGAATACACTCTTACACCCTGAAGCTGTAACATTTCTATAAATATCACAACAAAATCAAACCAGACTGAATGATTGTCAGAGCTCTTAGGACCATGGTCCACTTTACCAAGGTGTCACTTCCAGATGACAGCTCATCTACATGTATGCAGTCTTTATATTACTCATACAATGACAAAAAAAGATGGCAATATCAATATAATTTTCAAATAATATAATAAGGCTTTACTGCAGTTGTGTGTGCCTAATTTATGAAGCACCAACATATTACGGAGCAATGTACAACTTTAAATGGTGGTGGTTAATACATACCTAACAAATATACTTTCACACATTAGACACAACAGGAGGTGTGGACCGTGCCCGTGAGCTTGCCGTCTAGCCTTATGGTACTCAATATATAGCAACCCCCACATCACAAGGTCTCTGTTTGGTATCAGGCTGGTAACATTTCATTCAAGATGATCCAGTGGCAATCTCCAGCTAAATCGTATTGTTTCAACATTTCATTCATATAATGATCTTCTTGTAACAGTTTAGTTACATTTGTTGCACAGGCGTTGCTTTCAATAAGAAATGGGTTACAAGTGAGAAACTGTTTCACCGATTTTTATCATACCCTATGTAGCTTCTGCAATTTGCAACATACGCCCTTTGACTTAAAGGGGAACAATGCTTGTCCCACATATCTGACCCTGTGGACCATCTGTTTGGAGATGATGTGGAGAGATTTATGGAAATAGGGATGTCAAATGCGTTAAGGGGACAGTTTAATGTCCCTGATGCCCCCTCTATAGAGGAACGCATTCTGCAGAAAACCTCCATGCATTTAAAAATCAGACAAAACAACAATTTAAAGGGATTATGCAGCTATCACATTCATCAAACATATAACTGGGTCAGATTGTCAGTGTCATGTCTGATCACAGTCAACTCCGTTTACCCTTTGCGTGCCACGCTCACTAAGCTAGGTTAAAGTGTGGAAAAGTGCAAACAATGTATTGTTGCAAATATACGGTAATTCATTTATGTTTCAAAATCAGATGCAATTATGGTTCCCTTTTCCTGGGAACATATAACGCTATCCCAGACAGAAGTATGAACTGACAGAAATAAAGTTAGATTGTAGATTGGCTTTGTGTGACTAGGTGCATGTACGTAGCGGGCATAGAAGTTAAAATGAAAAGTGATTCCTCGCCACGCTGCTTTTGTATCGGATTGTGGATTTAATTTCCTGGAAATATACATAATCTAAAAAAAAAACCTTTAGAAAAAGCTTAAGAGTCTATGTAGTCAACGCATTCCTCATCTGTGAATCAGTATGACTGCCAGCTGAGAGTTTACTATCAGACAGAACAATGTTTTGAAAACCGTGTCTGGCTTTGCTAGATCAGAAATAAGTGACTCATGACCTGAATATCTTGCCTCATTTGAATGAGTGCCGATTACTAACAACTTAACTTTTTATATTTTATAATTACCTTACTGAGACAGAGCCATGTCACTTACTGATAAAAGTTGTTCCCCTACTAGAATATTGTAACGACTAAGCCTGTTATAAGTAAAAGCACATTCTTTGCTGGTGGTTCCTATTCTTGAACCAGCTGTGATGTCCTTAACCCTGATCGCAGCCTACATAGGCACTGCTAATCTGTGTAATGTGTGAAATCTCATATGTATGATTTTTCTCTTACAATTCAATTATGTATTTTATTTTTGCTAACTGCTTTTCCCCCTATAACTGAAGAAGAGCTTGGCACTCTTCTTTTGTTCCTTTCCCACCCAACAGCCTGTCCCCTTACCCCATCACATCCCCCAAAATCTCTATCCTTATCGTTGGTCCATCACTTACCCAATGATTTCATCTTTTTGTATCATCTGGTACTGTCCCAATAACCTTCAAGTATGCGCTAATATCTTCCTTGCGTCTTTCTTCTGCTCTTGCCCTCTCTGTGAAATCCTCCACTGGCTCCCTATTACCTTTAGAATTAAAATTCAAATAATTGTATTAACATAAGCTTTGATCTTTCCCATTCCAGACATATATGTATTTAAAATTGTAAAATATATGTCTGAAATAGGATCTGTCACTTATGCAAAAATAAAGTTTAATGAAGTTAATTTTTGCACTTTAGTTCACCAGAGGGAACCATATTAATTTCGTGTTTATAGAGCTTGGATGATTATTCCTCCATATAAAACATGCCCCATTTTGCCACAATTTTCATCTTCCGTGGAATCAAGTATTTCTCTATAAAGCAAATATATCTGAAACAATTATACTGATTGCGCAATGTAAAGCACAAGTTATAGGTAGTTGTAATAAATTAACGAAGTTACGCCCATAACTGTGAAAAATAACAGTTCCCTTTTAATTGCGTTAACCTCCTTTCCCGTGTTGGATGCCTGTGTGGCGCTGGCTTCACTAGTAATCGTTCCAAAGCATCCCACACTATTTTTATTTGTCCCCAAGTACTTCTGGTTTACTGTTCCATTGAGGAGTGAAATTACTCACTCTTCCATTTCACTCCTCCTCTTGTGGTTGTAAAATGCCTTGATAAGGACAATTTAGCAAGTTGTGTGAAATCGTTAGCTTGCAATTACAAGTATCTGGGTCATTACTTTCATTTAACTCATTAAAGTCTTGTCCTGGGAAATCAGATAAGCAATGAAAGGCAAGTCACACCTAGAGATTCTGGACAGATTATTGCTTTAATTATGAGACATCAAATGAAGATTGTTTAAGTTTGTTTTGTTGTTTTTGTTGATGCATATGTAACAGTCCAAGAAAAAAAAATATTTTAACTAAAAGTAAAGACTATATTTATTGGTTGAATAGGTTAGTTGCTTTACTTCCATCATTATGAGTATACTAATACCACATACTAATACCAAGTACTAATACCACATGATTGGCAGTCTATGCGTTTAAATAGGTTTTAATTATGCAGCTAATTTAATGAAGTCTTGAAATTTTCAGGACAATGAGACATCTGTCTTTTTCTGTAGAAAACAATAGTACCAATGATTATGTACGTACTTCTGTGTACTGTGCAAAAATAGTCAAATATTTATATATAATTGGTACCAGATTCTATGAAGATAATTTTTAAGGACATCTTCAACAATAGAGCTCTATAATTGTCATTGCAAAATGACAACACAATTCTTAACAGTATGGTGTCTACCAAGCAGGATAGTGTGCAAATGGTGAATAGTGTGTACCTGGATTCAATATTGAACCAGACATGAGGGGAAATACATCAGGAGACTGCAGACTTGGACTGCCAGTGTCTGCACACATGTACATGTGTAGATTCCCAGCGATGTTGCCTGACTAATATGTAAGTAAGCAACTGCTTGCTTTTCTGTAATACAGGGATCAGTTGTGCAAGTTGACTTAGCTTTGGTAATCCAGGGAGTTGGTTTCAGATACCTTTTGTGCTGATAAATGTTCTCCAAACAGAAGGTATAAGAGTCTGCTGTAGTTCCAGTTTAGTAGTCCCAGAATGCCTGCTCCCCCCCTCTCTTTGTCTCTGGTCCTTATCTCTGG
Source organism: Spea multiplicata (assembly GCA_009364415.1). NCBI lineage: Eukaryota > Metazoa > Chordata > Amphibia > Anura > Pelobatidae > Spea > Spea multiplicata. The sequence continues at coordinate 26,926 of VKOC01030380.1, forward strand.
AATCCACCAACATAAACATCACTAATCTAACTCTTAAGTTTTCTTAGAATAGAAACAAATATCTTAAATTGGGTCCTGATACAATATGTGAAATTGTAGCTTGGTCTAAAAGTTTGTGCAGCCGGGTCTGGGGTAATTTTTAATCATATTGAGACCTGGGGCAAGACTTCCCAATCGAACCCCCAATCCCGTGGATTCAGGGCCCCCTTCATCCCTACTGGTTAAATCTGATTGAGGTGTTGGTGGTGGGTCTACAGTGTTCCTTCTTTGTAGTATCTGTGTCACTTGATGCAAGAGCTGCACCAACCTCTTTTACACCTTAGAGACTTCCACTTCCAGACCTTAATCTAAAATGTACATCACACTCATACTATAAGTATAGTCTTTCCAGACATGACACTAGAGGCAGACTTATAGGAAAGAAATAGCAGGCAAGGGGTTATGCTGCATTATTGTCAATGCCTGGCTCAATGTATAGCGATAGGGATTACGTTGTACCACCGTCAACGTTTGCCTCAAAATATAGTGATAAGTGTTATGTCGTACCCCCGTCACTGTATCCCTCAGTATATAGTGATAGGTGTTATGCTGTACCACCATCAGTGCGTGCCTCGATATATAATGATAAAAGGTAATGGTAATCCTATACCACCTTCAATGTTTGCCTCAGTATATAAAGATAACAGTTATGCTGCACCACCGTCAATGTTTGCCTCAGTATAAGATAGCAGTTATGCTGTACCACCGTCAATGTCTGCCTCAATATATAATAACAATAATGCTGTACACCCCTGTCAATGTTTGCCGAACAATAGAAGCTATGCAGTTTTAAAGTGTGTGTATGTGTGTGTGTGGGGGGGGGGGGGACAAACATGATCCGCCCCAGGTGCCAAATACTCTAGGTATGCTCCTGATCAGGATACATGTACTGTATATTAAATATGAATCTCCAATGTCTCCCGAATCATACAATATCAATTTTGTGTTAAATTACAAAATCATAGGTACACAACATGCCATGCCAAACCATGAGTGCATAAAGTGGTTTCAAACCAAGACATTTGCATAGCTCATAATTGAGGATTGCTAGCCCCCAAAAAACAAAATGACCCCCACAAACTATATGTTCCTTGAAAGCACACCACCTGGGGATACCTAACTCTTCTAGGTCACCCACGACAAATCAAATGGGGACACAGAATTTTTTATCTACTTTTTCACTAGACTTGGGTGCTGACTTTGTCTTCGGGGAAAAAAACCCTATTTGTATTCCACAAATATTTCTCCGTTACTAAGTTCTTTTCGTATACATTCTTCATACTTGTTTTTCTCTTCGTTTTCTGCCAGTTTTTGGAGGAGAGCAGGGAAAAAAAGAGGAACAAAAATGTAAGTATTTAAAAAAAAGTTAGGGGTTTAAGGAAAGTGACCTATATTTAAGGGGGGGATTCCCTTGGGACATCATTAAAACGTACATAATACAAACAGGGGTGTGTGTGGCTGGGGCTAATACAAATGGCAGTGGGGGCATCAATAGACAAAACGGTTCTAGTCTTTTTTACGTGTAAATTTAAGATCTGTTATTTTTGTTGTTGAAAATAAAACTGGCTCCTAACTTTTTTAGCTGGCTCCTAGATTCAAAACAAATTGAACTACCACCCAATACCAAAACACCCACAAACCATATATTCCCTGAAAGTACATTGTCTGATAATTTCAAAGATTTCCCACTTGCCTTACTAGGTGAATCATTGTAACCGAAAATGTAACTGGAACACAACATTTTGAGCTTTTTTTGGCTACCTTTTTACATTTCATGCAAGTTTGAGGATGAATGCTGTAAACTAGGGTCACCTTTTTTTCTTTTACACGTGGCAGACTTTTTGCATGAATACCTGGTATGAATACCTGGTATCAGCCTAACCATCAGACTGGTTTCCTCTACAGCTGAACAATAATAAAATTATTTTTGATCCAACCTTTCATTTTAGACAGCTAATGTAATCTGTAATCAATAGTTTAACAGAAGAGTACATTAATGTAACTAAGGATTCTTGAGAAAAATAAATCAGAATACATTTTGTTAATTTGTGGTATTATAAACAAAATTGCACCAGACTTTGTTTTACTTATCCATTGTGTTAAAACAATATTTTCGGCATTCCTTATTTATTAGACATTTCTTTTTATTAATATAAAAAGATTTTTTTTTCTAAAAGTGAAAAGTAGAACATGTAAGACCCTAGATAAAAGTAACCGAGTGATTTTAATAAAATGTGTTTTATTTTTCTCCTCTCTTATCTTTGCACCTCTTCCTCCACCCCTTCTTCTGTCACATAAACCTGTCCTAATCATCTTGTCTGTGTGTTGTCACAAGCATCTGGAATTCATTTCACCCCCCACTGGTTCTCAATCAGCTTACAAAGCTGTATATTTACAATCGCCAGTCTTTGCAGATGAAGTCTTTAACTACTTTGTGATGGACAAAATCTCTATTGATTCTAGTCTATACAAGTGATTGTTTGCTCACTTTTGTGGTCCCAAATACAGAATAACCCAGATTATCTATGTTTTTCTGCCTTTATTTAGTTATACAATGATTTTTTGAACTTGTGTTATAGTTTGTCAGGTAAAATGCAGCTTCAGAGTCACATGATAAAAGCATCCTCATCAAATATGCATTGTTAAGTCCTATTTTCTGATACTAATTCCTAATAAAGCAGATATCAATCTATCATAATCCAAATGTTTGTTCATGCTAGGGTCACATAAATTACTGGTAATTCTGAGTCCCCAAAATATATCTCTTGTTTGGTTGCATTAAAATTCCATTTCAAAAAGAGACCAGAAAGGTCTTTGAAATGTATTTTTTCTGTGTTGGGCCTATGAACGCTATCATCTTTGACAAGGCTATGACGGGCCATCTGGCAAATGCCCCGTGGGCTAGTGCTGGATAACATGGGCCATTTACCTTTGCAGGTTGAGTGGTTTTACACAAAAATACTACCACATTTTTTGATAGCAGCTGGCATTAGAATTGGTGCATAGAAATTTTAAATACTACCATCTGAAATATCCTGTGGTGTCTAGTTTTCAAACATATATAGTTTGATGGGGATAATTTGAACTGCATTAAAGATGTTAAAGTAGAACATAGGTGCAGAATGTCAAAATCCCAAGTGAAAAACTGAATTGAACATGCCCAAATGTGACCTTTTACCACCCAAACAACCCTACCAAGTATGAGTGGTATCACAGTACTCAGGAGATGTTGCTAAACACATAATGGGGTGTTTGACATATACCAGGAGCTGTAAATTCATACCTGACGTGCAATGTCTGTAGTAGTAATATTTGGCATTTCTTTTTCCACAAAGTTTGATAAAGGTTGATAGCAGAATTACAGAATTTGAAACACTCTGGGATCTAGTTAAAAAAAATATGTTGTTTTATGGGGGTAAATTGAACTGACCAGCTTCACAGATGTCCCAAATAGGACATGGGGCAGAATGACCAGTTTTGAAATAGTAATATGCTAATTGTACATATTACCCCATAACTGAAAAAAAAATCAGTTATGAGTTTCAAAACTCAGGACAAATATAATAATCTATTTAGCGGATTTTTTTTATGTTAGCCTATGTAGATGAGTAAAATATTTTTCAAATAAAAGTCAGAAAAAGGCCCTTTTTCAATTTGTCATCATATTTTATATATATATATTTTTATAGTAAATTAGATTATATGATAAAAAAAAAAGTCTCTAAAAAAAAATCCCCTTTTGTCCTAAAAGAATATATAATTTGTATGGGTACAGAAAATGACAGCTAAACACAAACATTGCAGAAATGTTAAAACTAAGGGTACAAAAAATAAAACAGCTCTACCCTTAAGGGGTTAATTATGATCAAGCACAAGAACTCAGTTCCTATTTCATTTTGGTAAACAACTTTATATAACTAGGACCCAAGTAGACAGAACAAAAGTTATCATTCTAACAGATGAACTTTGGGGTGTTTTTGATGTCATATAATGTCACTTTTTATCCAAGATAATTCTCGAACAGTTATTTCTATGTTTCCGAATTTATCTCTTGGGCATTGCTGAGCATATTTTTATGTGTCAACTTACATTATAGTAATAATTATATCCACTGAATTAGACCTGCAGTAGGTAATTATCTAACTGAATTGTGCTAGGTAATCCCAATGTGTATATTTAGCGCCACCTTGTGGAAAAATATATACCAGCGTAAAATATTCTGGTATGAAACACCCTTGAGTATAAAACATCCTTTCCACACTATGCTAATTGCAGTTATATAGGGAAATAGTAAAAACAATGTATACTAGTTTAGCCAATACATTTGTTTGTAGATTTATATAGAGCTTTTATTTAAATGTCATGTTAACATTGGTAGTACATTATGATTAAATATGAGTTAATATACTGGTTTGAAAAAAAATGAGATACATGAGAAATCAGATGTCTTCTTGTAAATCAATGCACAATCTCTTAAAGATTCTGGTTGAAAGGAATTCCTGACCCTGATGTGCCTAGATGCATTTTACTCAGTGAAATAAGTATTTGACCCTTTTGCAAAACATGACTTAGCGTGGCAAAACTCTTGTTGGCAATCAGAGGTCAGACGTTTCTTGCAGTTGGCCACCATGTTTGAACACATGTAAGGAGGGATTTTGTCCCACTCCTCTTTGCAGATCCTCTCCAAGTAATTAAGGTTTCGAGGCTAATGTTTGGCAACTCGAACCTGCAGCTCCCTCCACAGATTTTCTACGGGATTAAGGTCTGGCTGGGCCACTCCATGACCTTAATATGCTTCGGGTTATTGTCATGCTAGAATACCCATCCACGACCCATTTTCAATGCCCTGGCTGAGGGAAGGAGGTTCTCACCCAAGATTTGATGGTACATGGCCCCATCCATCGTCACTTTGATGTGGCAAAGTTGTCCTGTCCCCCCTAGCAGAAAAATACCCCCAAAGCATAATGTTTTCACCTCCATGTTTGATGGCGGGGATGGTGTTCTTTGGGTCATAGACAGCATTCCTACTCCTCCAAAAAGGCTAGTTGAGTTAATGCCAAATAGCTCGATTTTGGTCTCATTTGATTACTTTCACCCAGTTCTCCTCTAAATCATTCAGATGTTCATTGGCAAACTTCAGACGGGCCTGTACACAGGGGCGTAACTAGAAACCTGAGGGCCCCGGTGCGAGAATCTGTTAAGGGCCCCCCAAACCCATCTACCCCCTTCTCAACTATCTACCCTCTCCCTCCCAACCCCACCCTTCTCACGATCTACCCTCTCCCTCCCTACACACGATCTAGCCTCTCCCCCCCTTCTCACGATCTACCAACTCCCTCGCTACCCCCCCTTTGTAGGTCACTTACTGTGCACTCCTGTGGTGGGGGCGCGAGGCCTCTGTCTTGCTGCGCACGGCACCAACGGCACCCGAGACAGACGCCTCCCGCCACTGCAGTCTGGGCAGCGCTGAGGCAGGTGACGGCGGCAGCGGCAGGGAGCAGAGGAGTGCTGGAGTTCTGTTTTCAGCAACCGCTCGGCACCCCTTGGGCCCCCCTGACTTGGCAGAACTCCAGGCCCAGGTCGCAGTTGCGACCCCTGCGACCCCGGTAGTTCCGCCACTGCCTGTACATGTGCTATCTTGAGCAGGGGGACTTTGTGCGCGCTGTAGGATTTCAGTCCTTTCTTGGCAACTATGGCCCCAGCTTCCTTGAGATCATTGATAAAATCCTCCCATGTAGTTCTGAGCCAATTCCCCACCGTTCTCATGATCAATTCATAACTTATTTGTAATGCGTTATTCTGGATTTTTGTTGTTGTTATTCTGTCTCTCACTGTTCAAATAATAAAATTATAGACAAGACATATCTTTGTCAGTGGGTAAACCTACAAAATCAGTAGGGGATCAAATCATTTTTCCCTTCACTGTATATAATGTCATTAAAGTTTTACTGCAATTATGTTGTTACAAATGTTTAAGGAATTTAAAGAAACATACTTTTCTGCATTACAGTTGTGCCTTTAAGATATACATGTCTGCCCCCCCCGGGAGCGTCAATGTCCACCGAACCCCCGTTTTAAAAGAGTTGAGGAGGCGATCACAACCGCCACTGTCTCAAGGCTCTCCTGAGACTCTCCTGAGAACTCCTCTTGCAGGTTGAGTACAGGTATTCAACCATGCAGGTCTATGGAGCCCAGCTTTCTAATCACAATGTGATTAGTGAAATATTTAAAAATAATTTAAAAAATTAAAAATAGCTAAAAGAAAAGTGGTAATCAAAATAATGTCACCGTCAGGGGAACCATCCAGTTCCAGTAAAATGTAAAAAAAGAGTCTAAAAATAATAAAATAAAAAAATAAAGTATATTATGAGCAAGTGGTTAAATAAACACTGTATCATCCCAAAAATCCTGGCATGGAGAGAGTTTAAATACTAGCATTTCAAATACGGAGTGTCTACTTTAAAAAAAAAAGAATGGTTTGATGGGGTAAATTGGAGCGGCCAGGTTCAAAGATAGGGCATAGGCACAAACTGACCAAAAAGGGGAAAAAAGCACACTTTCCAAATGTGGCCTTTTAGCCCCAAACAACCAGGCAACCCATGCATGGGTGCTATCACTGTACTCAACAGATGTTGCTGAACACATATTAGGGTGTTTGACAGTGACATATACCAGGAGTGGTAAATTTATACCTGAAGTACAATGTGTGTGAAAAAAAACACAAAAAAAACACCACCACAAATTTTGACAAAGACTGGTGGTAAAATTAGTGCATGCAAAGGGTTAAAATACCAGAATCTGAAATACCATGAAGTGCCTAGTTTTCAAAAATATATGATTTGATGGGGTAAACTGAAACGACAGCCTTCAAAGATGGTGGCAGAAGGTTCAAGTGCACTTCCCAAATGTGGCATGGGTGGTATCACTGTGTTCGGGAGATGTTGCTGAACACATATTTGGGTGTTTGACAGTGACATATACCAGGCGCTATAAATTCATACCTGAAGTACAATTTGTGTACAAAAAAACATTACTACCGCAAACTTTGGCAAAGGCTGCTTGGAGAGGGTTAAGATACCAGCATTTGAAATAACTTGTGGTGTCTAGTTTTCAAAAATATATGGTTTGATGGGGTAAATTGAATTAGTCAGCTTCAAAGATGGCCCACTTAGGATATGGGGGCAGTAGGACCAGATGTAAAAAATCCATGTAAAAAAATGCACACTCCCAAAGTGGCATTTTACCTCCCAAAAAACCTAATAAACCCATGCATGGGTTTGTCTGGTAGTTTGAGGGTTAAAAGGCCACATTTGAGAAGGGTGCATTCTTCATTATGACATCTGGTCAGGCTCTGCATATGTCCTGTTTGGGACATTTTTGAACCTGACCACTCCAATTTACCCCATAAAACCATTTTTACATACCCCTTGGGTATTTGAAATGCTAGTAATTTAACTATTTCCATGTCAGGATTTTTTCAGAAGATACAGAAGTTTAGCACTTGCTCATAAAAATAAACTTTTTTTTTACATTTTGTTGGGACTGGTTGGTTACCCTGATGGTGACATCACTGCATAATTATTTTTACTAATAATTTTGATTAGAGTGGTCAGTGGTATTTGTGCCCAAACAGCTTGTCTGACATCTTTAGTCCATAAACAGCTTAACAGTGCCATCTTTGTATACAAATAGCTTGTGTCTGACATCTTTGTCTCCAGGCAGCTTGTCTGTGCCATATTTTTCACTAAACAGGTTAACTGTGCTATTTTTTTGCCCAAGCAGCTTGTAGCTAATATATTTTTCCGTAAACAGCTTAACAGTGCCACATTTGTCTCCAAACAGCTTGTCTGACATCTTTGTCCCCAAACAGCTGAACAGTGCCATATTTAACCCCAAACAGCTTGTCTCTGCTATGTTAATCCAGACACTAACATACATACAGTCATACAAGCATACTCCCTTCCCCTCTCCCTCCTTCATCCCTTTAACTCAACTGCAGGATTCCCTCTGGCTGTGAGAGACTCCGGTTTAACCACAGGGTCACGCAACCTGGTGTTACATGACCCAGCTTCTTTGCGGGGGCAGTCTCCCCCTCAAGTTCATCACTGCTCCAGGTGCACAGAATGGCCAGTAATGAAGATAGATTTGTGGGGAACACTTCTCTGCACTGAACTCCTGTGACCCATGTAAGGTCCAGCTCTTTACAAGGACTTTTTAAATTTTATTTCATACAGTACATACATACTCCCTCACTCACACTTACCTTGTTTGGAGTATTTTTTAAAAGCTTCTCACACCCAGTTTCTGCGAGCAGACCGGTCCCACCAGCCCTGTTTGAAGAGTTTTGGACTGGCCTGGGGTGCTAATGTCCCCTGATCCAGCCCTCCCTGACATTTCATACTCAATACGAGCACTGTTCCCTCTAAGCTGTGCGCTTGTGCGCGCGCACATAACTTTTTGAGGGAGCGCACACGTACTAACATTGTGCGCACAGTACCTAACGGGGAGCTGGGGGGGGCGGGCAGGGTGACGCTGGCACTCCTCCAGAGATGGACATTAATGTCCGCCGCTGGAGGAGCAAGCTCGGTTGGGGAGATCAAAAATCTCACCCCAACCGGCTTAAGATCAATCAAGGGAGCGGGAGGTCTGTTCATACAGACCTCTGATCCTGCTCCCTTGCTATGCGCGCGGCAACTGATGCTGTGTGTCGGGATTTGATGTCAGATCCCGGCACACAGCACTGAAGCCACGCCCACCTTTACTGCACCGGAAGGACAGGACAGAAGAAGAAGAGGAAAGGTAGGAAAACATTTATATGTATATGTATTTATATATATGTATGTATATATGTGTATAAATATGTGTATATGTATGTGTATATGTGTGTGTGTATATATATGTATGTATATGTGTTTATATATATATGTATGTATATGTGTGTTTGTGTGTGTATATATATATATGTATGTATATGTGTGTGTGTGCATATATATATATATGTA
>VKOC01030381.1:0-16619 GCA_009364415.1 Spea multiplicata
ATCATGATCAGGAATGAGAGAACTAGACTTCACCAGTCCTCTTTCCTGTATATTTTAATTTATTGTGAATTTCGTGTTCTTGAAACACCAACATCCCAGGCAATTGTTGTTTCAAGCATACATTGAGTTTTGACTTTGGACCTGGATTTTCAGCTGTCTCTCCAAGACTTCTTTCATCAATTAGAATAAATATTGTGGACATTCTTAAAATCAAGGTCAAAACTTTGTCCTCAAGCAGATGGGGCCACACTCCTTTTCTTTGTGTGTCGTTCAGCACATGCACACCAGCCCCACATCAGTCTTGCTCAGCATGAGGCTGAAGTTTAAAGTGCATGCTCAGTCTGGAGTGAGCTTGAACTTTAATTTCAGGCTCGGTCAAGAAGGGGAGTTTAGTGCAATTCCAGCCTACACTACAACGACTCTCTGAGTAAGGCATTTCTGAAAGTTCCCAGGTATGACTATAAGAATAATATTAGAATACATGTTCATATAGTACTAAGACTGGTACCTTAATAGATCTCCCCATTCATGTACCTTGGCCAAGGCCTAGGTCCAAGAAAGGAAGGTCAAGGGGGGCGGCAGTCTCAGACGATCAACCCCCTTGGGTCCTGTTGCTCATTAGGTCGGTAATTGGTATATCTGGAAACTCTCCGTGTTTCACCAGGAGACCTCTGGGTGAAGAGCCGGTTCTCTGAGTCAATACCTGAATCCACCAGGGCCCGGGAATGGCCTGCTGAGAGTGGGAGTGTTTAACACAATCTCCTGACATCAGCGGGGCCCGCCCACCGATGTCAGTGGGCCGTTCTGGCTGTGTCCCACAAGGGCAGGCTCTGTGTAGCAAGAGCCAAAAAGGTTCCAGGTATGGTTATAGGAGAGACCTTTGATCTCCCCAATTTCAGCACAGCCTACATAGAATCCATTATAAGGTTCCGTTTTGGTGTAATATAGTTTTAGGTTTACTTAGGTTTTTAACTGGGCATACCCACTTCCTGCCCCAATCCGGTGCTGCACGCCCACTTCCTTTAAGACACTGTTTCCTTAAGGCATGCAGACCCTTTTACTGTACCTTAGACACTGACCATGGAGGAAGAGGTGATTATTCAGTGTTTCAATTTCCTCTCATAGAATAATTTATTTTAATTGTCCTTCACAATAAACTGTTAACTATTATGTCCAATATGTCCTGAAATATTGTGTAGTTGCAGTAATAAACTATGTCAGCAAAGCATTAAGACACTGAAATCTCATCATTGCCAAAAGGCAGAAGACTACACTGTCATCGCTTACTAATTATGCGATTTAACTTAAAGAATTCCAACAAATTTGTCAGCTATCAGTGCAGCCAAAATTATTAACAACTTAAGAAAACCTAAAGCTATAATTACACTAAAACTGAGATTAAATGATTGCTCTTTTAACTTGATATTTTTAATTTTTATATTCTAATAAAACTCAACACATACTTAGGAGATCAAACAATCATACTGATTATCAGGGACAATTTATATAAACCTGTAAAGTCTAACATACATATACATTTTTATAATCCTTATTCAAGTCATAAACTTCATTGCGGTTGCTCGTGTTTTTCAGTAGCCTACATCATTGCAATTGGTAAAAAAGATATATTACAGAGAAACTAATCAGCAGCCTTTTAATACAGTACCACGGAAGCATGGGGTAGGTTAATTACTCTTAATATTTTATCGATATTAATATGTGACACATTTCAATGCCTTTAATTGTTCTCAATGTTTTTCTCACAAACAATTTTAAAAAAACATGAATAAAAAAAATGACAGTACTGAGTATTTTCTCGGGATGATATAAAACTATTACATGTACTAATGTAATGGAACAGGCTTTAGGCAGCAGTCAACTCGTGGAACAGGCGGCCTAATATGGCTGCCAGCTACTATGGTAATGTATAGTTAACAAAAAAATCCAAAACAAATCCCTGCTATAATGTGTGTATTCAAAAAAAATCCGCTCATGATCCAAGGAGATATTGGATTGCCTGTTGGAGTCAAGAAGGAATTTCTTTCCCCTGATGGCAGAATTCTTAGTGGCTTAATTAGGGTTTTTTGCCTTCTTTTGGATCAATAATAGGAAGGTTAGGTAGAAGGGTTGAACCAGATGGACTTAGGTCTTTATGAACTATGTAACTATGATGCCCTTGTTTATGGACCAGCTCCAGAATACTGATTGAAGTTGTAGTAATCAAAACAGTTGCCCCAGGTGCAAAAAGGTTGGCATATCTGTAGACATATGTTACCTTTTCCTATATGTGCCTACCCTGTGCTATATTGTGCACTATGACCTTCATGGCCTGTGTTTGCAATCTTCATATCTGTACAACCACATTTTATTGATCAATTTAGAAAGGGGGTTGAAGCATTTAAGAAACTTATACAGGTCACCTTACTTTTACTATTTTGCTCAGGATTCATGGGTAAATAATAAGAGCAATGTATTTGGTTTTCTTTATATTTTTAAGAAATATGTGCATGCAGCAATAGAGGTCTCTGGGTCACTGTGCTTTTTCTCCAGGGGACTGGAGCAACATTTAGGCTCGCCGACTCCCGCCAGAGAGTTAGCGTGTAAAGTGATGAGGAAATTAAATTTAATGCGATATGAGGAGGGTTGGACTGAGGATAAAGAGGCAGCCCTGGCACTTTAAAGCCAGTGGCCACCAAATAAAATCCATCGTTTCAACTAATATGGTTATTTCAAACATTTACTATCAACTGAATAATCACAAATTGAACATTGTGTAAAAATACTTATAAAATAAAAATAACACATTCAACATCCTTCTGACACATACAGAGTTAGTGAAAGATTCACACACACAGACCCCAATTACTTATTTTCTGTTAATACACATTTTAAGTATGCTTTCTCAATGAAAGCCGATCTTTGCATTTAATTGTTTGTGCTGCTACAAAAGATAACTTATTAAGCTTAAAACAAAGGAATATTATTTGTAATAAGAGGAGCACGCTCTCATGCTCATTATAACTAGGAGTATTTGACTTTGTGACAAAAAACCAGCATGTATGTTCCTGACTGATGTTTGCTAAAATTGAAACATAATCCAGGTTAATTACAGTTGCCAGAGGTAACTTGTGCAATGTTATAATGAAATTAAAACCTGTCAAATAGGAGTGACACATCTACATACTTGAAATGCAGAATAAAACATTAACACCTTGAATTTTATTGTCTGGTGTGAATGACTAATCTGTCAGGAATGCCATAGGGAATATTTATATCATATTAATAAAAATGTGAAATAAACTGCAATGTTTCCTACTTGGAAAATAACAATGTAAAGTAAGGTAAGGGTTTCACAGGTTCAGTGGAAATGGTAATGTCATAATTTAGAGATAAGTCATCTTCTAGCTCTCTATGTCTTATGAGGGACCAACCAAAGAGAGCTTCTCCAGCAAAAAATGCCACCTTGGTCCTGTTTCATTTATAACTAAATCAGTGAGGAATATTTTGAAAAATCTCCCCCCCCCCCAAAAATTGCTTATTGGGGTTGGCCCTATTTTTTAATATATCCCAAAGAATCAGATATCACTCACATGCAATTGTATTTGTATGTAGCACATAGTGGAGACTTCACCTGGCATGAAGATAATTGTACAGTCATATGTAATCATCAAAAGAAAATAGGTTATGTAGCAGCTGTGCCTATTTCTAAGTCTTACCAGTTTAGGTAAGTGTAAAATATGTTACCGTACATTTGTATACGCTGTCATAGCCCTTGATATGTTGCTATTTGCATTGCCCTACCCGAGGACCATCCTGCCAGGTGCACTGGACAAGCTTGTGGACAAGCTCCAACTTCTGCCCTGTCCGTGAGCCTCGAGTCTGTTCTGCCCAGTTGTCTAAATCTCAGTCCTGCCTGGTGCACAGTCCTTTCTCAGTGCCCAATCCTGTCTGTGCTAACCAGTTTGTACCTACCAGTCCTGTCGGTACTCACCAGTCCAGCCTGTACTACCCAGCCCTGTCTGTACCTTCCAGTAATTAGTCATGCATTATGGTGTACAGATATAGTCTGCAGCTATGCTCCTCTCTGACTTCCTTGCTCTGGTTGTGACATCTTCTTATAGGCATTTTATAACCAGTAAACAGAAAAGTACCGCAAATATCCATAACATACCTCCCAAGTTCTACCCCCAGTTCTACCCCCAGTGAATCAGTGGGATTTGGGAGGAGGGGTGTCAAAGCTAGGAGATCCACTGTGTATTTAGTCTGTGCTATACTCACTTGCTTTTAATGGATAATATCCAGGTTCTCCGTCTTGCGATATCTACTGAACACTGTAATTAGGCAAAAGAAGAAACAAAAAGAAATGTACTCTGGTCTTACTTGTGTTCCAATTTGTATTTATTATGGAAGAATCAATACATATTTAAATTAGAGTAGGAAATAAATCACAAACAAAAACTGTGCAAACAGCACGTTTTGCACCTCATTTGGCGCTTGAACATTCCCAGACACCAGAGAATGGAATCGAGACCACTGGATTGAGGTCCTTAATCCTACTGGTCCTGCCGAGCTCTATCTCTGTCCCATAATGTAATGAGCTTGACAACAACTATTACTGAAAAATGTATTAAAGTCTAAATCACTCTAAACAAAATTACTACACCATATCGACATTTTAAAAAAAAAAAACATTATCAACATTATTTTTTTACAAGGTCTAGTTTAACTTTAACATGAAATAGGTTTTATGCAATTGATAATTGATAGGGATGTCTGACAGAAATGTTGAGTGTTCTACTGAGAATTTTTGTGCCTGTTCCATGTTAAGAACCTATAGTGCAGGAATTTTATTTCAACAGAGCAATGATATATTGTACCATAACAATATAATGATTGTGAGAAATATACTTTGCTACACTGAAAACATTGTTATATAACAAAATACATTTTCCGGGAAAACCAAACAGATCGTGAGACACTTGCCAATGTTTGGATTGAGATTTAACTCAAATCCTTTTTGGCTGACAGTTCCCATCTACTAATTGTGCACAAGCTTTGCCTTTCTATATTTGCTGCCACCTTGTATTATTACATCACACATCTCCTATATTTTTTTTCTTTTCATCTTGTTTCATTCATGCCTTGCAGAGTTCTCAGTATTGCACACCTAGGCAATTCCCTCAGCTTATAATGCTCTATTCCTGTCTTCCAATCCTTAAAAACTGTTTTTCGATTCCACTAAATCAGATATCATCCAAATTTCAAGTAGGTAGCTCAACTAACTTTGTAGGCTTAGTATCTTTGTACTAAGCCTTATAGAAATTATGGTTGACCTAGACCCGCCACCGTCTAAGACCTGTAAGAGGAGAAAAAGTTGCAAGCATTTTGATTACAGCAATTTCAAGAAAATATTTACTCAAAATAAGTACTGACAAAAAGTACAACAAACCACACTATGTAAAATATTATGTCAATTCTACATTGGGCCCAAGTCACATGACAATAATCATTAATGAGTGCATAACTTGGCTGATTTGGCTTAGACAATTAATACATGAAACATTTCAGAATGCTGGCTGTTAGTACTAGGTTAGATTATATGCTTCTCTGAGCAGGTATAGAATAGAATATGTAAGGGAGAGTGAAATATTCTCTGAAATTCTGAAAGCGTGAAGAAAGGATAAAGGTTGAGAAGAGTTACAAGTGGTGAGCAGCACAAATAGTGTGGTTAGAGGGATTATTTGGAGATAAGAGCAGAAGTACAGAGGGATGTTGAGTTGTTAACAACTCTGTGGACATGTAGTGGGAATTTAATTCTGGAGGATATGAGGAGCCAGCAGAGGGACTGACACAGATGGGCAGTAAGTAAAGGGTAATAGTTTAAGAAAAGTAGTCTGACAGAAGTACTCAGAATGGGTTGCAGTGGAGAAAGTGAGGAGAAGAGAAAACAGTTAGTAGGTACTTGCAATATTTCAGATGGCAATTCCAGGGTGCCCGTACCTAACACCTGTTAATTAATGGTGACAACATAATTATAGTTCCATGTTACAGTGGGAAGCTTTATGAGGATGCAAATGTTTTGTTAACATTCTGATTACTGGAACCCATCAGTGTCATATATGTGTAGTCAAACCGTAAGCTGAGATTCCATTCAAACCTTCTATAAAGGTGCATACCCAACAAAAAAAGGACAACTACCTGCATGCGTGGTGGAGGTGTGCGTCGATTCGACCTATCTGGCAGGTCGCCTTCCGCAAGCTGTCCCAGGCGTTAGGGCTCGAGCTTCCCGGTACCCCGGAGGTGGCCTTGCTAGTGATGGACGCCGTCCAACCTGCGCTCTCACCCCACAACCACAAGCTTATTCACCGTATCTGTGCTGCAGTTAAGCTTGCAATCGCAAGGAGATGGAAGGGATCTCCACCGACAGAGGTCGAAATTCAAGCGGCTATATGGGATATCATAATCATGGAACATCTCACGGCCAAACTGAAGGATGAGTTACACAAGGTTGACGCCATTTGGTCACCCTGGCTCTCTACACATACAGACTTTGCCACCAGACTGGACTTATTCCATCTTTGATCAGTTGTGCTCCTGAGGCGTTCGTCACCTCCCATTCCCCCTCCCTTTCCCGTCTTCTTTTCCAATCTCGGATTCTTTCTTCTACTTCTCTAACTATGTTTCTTCTTATTTACATATATAAAAAAAACACTTCTGTGCAGATGTTAGTGCTAATTTGTCAGAATAGATTCTTTTGTTCTAGCCAACAGTCAGGTTATTTGCTGTCACTATATTTGTAACATAACATTGTATCCTTCGGTACTTGACTTTGTAATTACGCACTGTGCTGTTTGATACTTCTGTTGCGACTGCCCTGTACACAGTGATGATATATCTATTCATGACCTGCTTCGAGTCACAGAGGCTAATAAAACTTGAACTTTAAAAAAAAAAAGGACAATTCATTACATGTGTCAACATATTAAGAATCCAATAACGATGTAACAAGATATAAAGTTGTATTCCATTTTAGTCTTCAGTTTCCTTAAAGGCACTTGGATAAAATATTTATCTTTGCTTAATGAAGAGGAAATACACATGTCCAGCTTCTTTATTCAGCTTTCTTCCCATCTAGTTCTTGTCTCAAAAAAACGGATCTGTCTAGGTGACTGACCGTTTCCCTATGTTTTGTTTACTTTGAGATATTACTAATATTTGATTTCTCAGGTAGAAAGGCTTTGCTGACAGCTACACCTTTTTCTTTACACACAGCAACGCCTTTCATGAAAGCTGGGAATAAAAAATTTAGCTATTCAGTTCAAATATGCCGTTTTCAGCCAACCCTAGCACAAAACATTCAAACAGGGAAGTGTATATTCCACAGAACGAAATGATTACACATAAAACTATGCAAGACATATTTTCTTAGGTTCAGTATGTCCAACCTGATTTGGACTGTTTCCAAGATGTGGTATTGAAATAATGAAATGTCACTCGCCGTGACTAGATCTGTAGAAAGGGAAAACTAAGGTCATGTGTAGTCGTTTCTGCATTTAGCCCTTTCATGTGAAACAAATCACCTAATTGTAGAAATGGTTAAGTGGTGCAAACCAAATATCAAGGGGTGTCCTGTGGAAGACCACTGTAACTGTTTACCCATTATTGGGGGTATGGAATGTATTAAAAATAACATTTATAACAAAGCCAAAATGAGCCTTAGTTTCAGTTTATTAGTTTTCTGGGTTTTTTTAATTGTCATTGTTACAAAAAATAATTGTATACTAATGTGTACACTTCAAGTCTAAAGTGGTTGTTCTTACCACTATTGATATTTACATAATACATAGTTTTACAACTCTTAGAGTAAAGATATCTATTTCACCAAACTTAACATTCTTTTCTCATCAGCATTTTGTACATGCTTACATTATTTTCTCATGAGCATTTTGTACATGCTTATAATAGTACATTCAAGAAAAAAAAATATAGTACCCCTCATCTACCAAGAATTATTTTTGTATTGGATAAATAGAATCTCACAGCATGTGTCACTGCGACCAAGAGAAATGGGTACCCAATGGGAGAGGTTTGTTAATCTCAGAAAGAAAATTTTAATGAACATTTAGGTAACATGTTATCCAAAAGTACATTTGAGCTACGGTTTTCCAAATACTACTTAAATAGATCCAGACTAGACATACACAGGATAGATCCGCATAGGGTAGTGCGTGTCATAATATGACTGTAGAGATTCATGGAATCAGACCTTTTCCTATGAAGTACTGGATTATAGCTGTATGCTTTTGTATGTAACTGGGGTAAGACTATTTGTGGATTTATGGTTTCAATTGTTTGTTTCACCTGTCAGTGGTCATAATGAAACCCCACATTGGTGTATGTATATATTGTCTAACCCCCAGATTTTCCACCTTAATCCATGACATGTAACTCAATTACTTAAGTACATATTTTTCTTAGGTGCATATATTTTATTTAGAGTTTTAGCCTTTTGGCACATAGGCAAATTCTGAAGAATGTGCTTGAATAATATATGTCTGTAGAGTCTAATAAATTTAGTGTAACATTTTATGTGTCCCAATTATTTTGAATATGATATAATTCTCCAGGCATGTTTACACACAAGACCAGCACCATAAAATGTTTATTTGTGCATACATGTAAGTCCAATAAAATATACATTAATTCAATTGCTCACTGCATGCTGCTAAGCTTTTCTTACATTGTGCTATTTCTATACTACAAAGCTAATAATCCAGCTGTATATGTCATCACTTCAGAAATGCTGGGAACCTCTGTTAGGTCTCCATAGCAAAGCTAAAATACTTCTGCATACAGGAAGTATCAGTCCCCTGGAAGATGGAGCTACCTATTAGACCTATTCAATGTAAGTTACTGCTATCCTCAGTAGGTATGCACTGAAAATGAATTAGTTCACCATGTTTAACAGAGCACTTGTGCCCTTTTGTTCAGAGTGTTTGACTTGGTGGTGTGTAGTGTTCCATTGTTGTCCAGTAGTAACTCTACCTTGATGCACATTACAAAAATCTGAGGATGTACACCTTCAAAATATTGGAATCGGTTATGCAGAACAGGTATTATCAAGCAAGCTGTGTAGTATCTTCAAACTACATATGATTCTAGGATAACTTGAAAAGCAGGCTTTTTCCACAAACAGATGGCTTGCTGAGTAGATAAAGGACATCAGCCTTTATATAGCAAAAATGTTCCTGGATTAACTGTTCTCTCTCTCATCCTTGCTACCTCTAGCTTCTAATGCAAGGTATATAGAATGTATGTGTTCTATAAAGTTGTGGAGAACATCAGCATCAACACAGAGGATGTGAGGCTGAGAGAGTGATGGGCAAGTCGAGGACGGCAACGTTTACAGAAGTGTCAGATTTAAATTGCCTGATCTGTTTTCTTTTCTTTTGTGATATAAAACAAGTCTAACCTGAAGTAAGTTATGCTGATCAGTGTGAAACATAAGACACTTGATTAACATGTTTCTTAAGGTTAATATAAAAACAAGTCAAAAGTTTGCTTTGTTTGACTAGACATTCTACTAGAAACCTAATACTTGTATATGCCTCCGCAAGTAAACCTAAATAAAACCAAATAACCTCTAATTTCTGCAACAAAATATGGAATGAAACTAAAGAAACATTTAGAGCATATAAATCAAAGGAAACAACAGCATGATTGATAATACAAAGATGCTATCAAAAATTGCAAAATGGCAATTGGAATAGCTAAAATAGATAATGGGAGCGAGGCAAAAGCACATACAAAAACAAACTGATACAATAACAAACTGGTACAAAAGCCGAAGAGGGCTCTGCTCTTGCGATCTTACAATCTAGTCGTGGTTGAGGGGGAAGTGAGACAATAGGAGAGGACTGCTTGGATGGGGATGAGTTGATCTGGTTCCGATGATTTGTTGTAGCCGCTTTCTGCAGTGGTACCTGGTATGTCGTTTCCTTCCAGTGTAACTCTTAAATAGCCACTTATGATGAGGCCACTTGGGGAGAGGCCACAGCAGCTACATTTCCAAGTAAGGTAATGTCATGTATAAAAGGGGTATATAGAATTTATAATATTTAATTTTGCCTCTGTATAAGTCAGTGCTAAGATACCATTTTGAATATGCAGCGCAAGTATGAGCACCATAATTAAGAAGAGAAGTAGAATTTTACATCAGAAAAAAAGTGTTTCACAGGAGATATTATCATACAAATACATATGAGGGCAATACCAGCTGCACTCTGATTACATTTTCATTAATAAGATTATATGACGTGCTATTTGTGCTATCAAATTAATAGATGCCTTTCGATATGGGCTAGATGGTCTGAATCATTTTTGATCCATGTGCACAAGTCTAGTTACTATGTAGCATGAAGCAAAAGTGAAGCACAATGTACATGGACTACATGAGCTTCACCATTTTTACGGAGGTTCACCAGGTGGTGTGGTCGGCAGAGATGCAGACAAATAAAGAAGACGAATGACAAAAGAGAGAACAAGAAAGTGAAGTAGATGCTAGCTACGAAGCAGAGCTGAGAGACGTCGAATCTGTCGGTGGAGGAGGTAGGGAGACATTTAAAGAGTGTGAGAATGAATAAGAATGTGAATGAGAGTGATGACGTGAAGTAGCACACAAAATTCGAACAAAAGTTCAGAGCTTTTGGCTTAGTTTTAGTTAGTTTGATGGGGAGGTCTCCTCGTTTCCAGAGATTCATACAAATTGACGAAAAATGCAAATATTACATTTGCAATGTGTACGATTCCGAATGCACAAGTCTAATAATGCAAATTTCAAACAGCGTGCCATTAGGTTCCATTTTCTTTTCTTAAAGGAAAATAGTGTCATAAAACACTAATAGGGCTCGTATTCCCTTTTGTTCATCCTGCTTTTCGGTGTAATCTGCAGTGTTATACCTCAGTCCAGGGTAACATGCTTCTTCAATACTTGATCTAGCACAGCGGTAGATAGTCTAAGCACACAAACTGCTATGCACTACAGTTCCTGTGATGCCTTTTCAGCATAGACAAAACACCCATGGGCCATGGTAGCTTCTTTACTTAACTTACCACAGAAAAACAAGCTGGTAGGATACATGTCAAGCGGTAGATTTCATTTATTACCTGGTTCGGTTCCTTTACAACTCTGTCTTATTCCTTTTAGCAAAACCATGCAGGATCCATTTTTTTGAGAAAATGTACAAATGTACATTAGATAAAACCTGCAGTACAGGATTTCTGAGACTCCAAAAATAAATTGCTCATATCCTATAATACAACCTACAATCTGGCTGCAGATGTGGACAGTTCCTGAAAATGCTTTCCCATTCATGAAAATATAACACATTCCATGGCTTATGTTCTTGTATTCTGTCAAGACTGTTACATGTTTAAATACCCTTATTAAGTCCCTTAATATTTACCTTTTCTGCCAGAAGAATGTCCCCTCTACCCATTTAGTAAAGCAACCACAATGCCCTGCTTACATATTCCCAACCAATATTAGTTATTGTTCGCTTTACTCTATAGATTGTATCAATCAACTAACCTAAAAAACAGTCTCAAAATAAACGTGAAACTAGTTTAGTTCCCCATCAATAGATTTATTCCCCTACACTGTAGTTAAGAAATTATGATGACTTTTTGGAGATGACTTTAATCTAGTACTATTTCATAACAAAAACCTGATATTTGTCAAATTAAAAAATATCATCAGTTTTGTTCCCTAATGTAAGACAATGCAAACTCATCTACTGCACATAGGTGAATATGATATTTCAATTACATTATGTTGAAATAAATTTACCAAATTGGCCAAATACTTATTTAATTTTCTTCTAAGCATATTTTGAAAGTTAGCTCAGGTGGCCTTACCGCAACTAAGACTGTGTGAGCAGCAGTTCAGTCGTGATTTATTAAGGTGTTGGAAAAAAAAACATTCTTCAGGTATATTTTCAATGTGCACATGCTTTCATTTACATGAAGTGCTAGCTACTATTTTTCTGGTTTATTCTGGATAACTGTATGTACGTAAATGTTTATACAGGTTTACAGACTTGAGTCTGTCAATGCAATGAGAACCCACAGGATCAAAAAGATTCAGAGATAAGGATTTCATAAGTTGCTGATGTAAGACGAACATCAGGTTTAGCATAGTACATCATCTTCTAGATGACAAGATTTGTAACATTCTCATGGGTCATATTTGGTCAAAGTCTTGTTCATCTTACGTCTTCTGAGTGTACAGAAAAAACAGCAAGCTTTCTGGATTCTAGTAAGATTGAAAACAATGCTTGAGAAGACAAATTATGCTTTAACCTAGGGCTGCAACAACTAATCGATAACATCGATAATATAATCGATAATGAAAATCGTTGCCAACGATGAGGGAGCAAATGCTCCACCATAGAAGCCCCAGTGGAAGTACTGGCCAGCAGCGGAGGTTGTCTGCGCGCATTGCACAACGTTTGCCGGCTACCAGAGAGGAGAATCCCTCGCAGCGCTGCAGGGGACCTGGATCTTCCTCTCTGGCAGACAGTGGGCATCTGTGCGATGCGCGCAGACAACTTCCGCTGCTACCGGCACTTTCACTGGGGCTTCTATTATGGAGAACCACCGTCAGAAGACATTCCGGTGCTCAGTCATAGAAGCTCCAGCGAAAGTGCTGGTTTGTCTGTGTGGATTGCGCAGACGTTCGCCGGCTGCCCCTACTAGACACCAAGGACTCTGGAGAACAGGGGGGGGTAAGTCTGGAGGGGTGCAGAGTGGCATATCAAAAGGGGTATATAGTGCAATATCAGTGCATCAGTGGTCAACAGGGTGTATTAAAGCCCATATCAGGGGGCACAGTGGCCATATAGGGGTAACAGATATCTGTGGGAGCGAGAGGGGCATTCTGGGTTTAAGGCATATCTGGGGAGGGCAGAGTGGCATATAGAGTTTTGCTATTTCAAAACAATTTTTTCCAAATCTGGTAATTCTTCCCCCATGTGCTATTTCGGGTATCTTTGAAGCTGGCCAATGCAATTTACCCCATCAAACCATATATTTTTGAAGACTAGACACCCCCAGGGTATTTCAAATGCTGGTATTTTAACTCTTTCCATACACTTATTCTACCACCAGCCTTTATCAAAGTTTGCAGTAATAATTTTTGTGTGTATTTTTCCCACACATGTTGTACTTTATGTACAGGTCCTGGTATATGTCACTGTCACACAACACCCCAATATGCGTTCAGCAAGGAAGTGTGCCTTTTTCAAATTAGAAATTAGATATGTGGTCATCCTTTCCTGTGTGTTAATTGGGACATTGTTTAACCCGGCTCATTCAATTTACCCCATCAAGTCATTCTTTTTTTTTTAAGTAGACATCCCATGGGCATTTAACATGCCAGTATTTTAACTCTTTTCATGTGAGAAAATAAAGCGTGAGAGGTTCCCGTAGGTCGTGCTGGAAGCCTCGGGTTTGGGTTTGGGCATCTTGGTATGTCCTTCCCTGTGTGGTGGTTCCTAGTTTTCCTGGTAGGCTCTATGGGTATTAATCATTTATATTTATTTATGTTATTATATTTATGTGTTCAGTTTGGTAGTCTTTGCCCTGTTAGCGCAATGAGGTCTTCGGCTGTGGCCTTTTTAACCCACGTTTCTGATGTCTGTCGTTATAGGGTTAGGGTAAATTGGGTGGGAGGCCTGACCCGTATCTCAAGTATACTTCAGTCATCGTTAGCTGCCATCCTTATGTCAAACAAGAATCAGCTGTGCTCTATCATCCTATTCGCCAGGCTCAATTAACCATATATCTCCCAGTTTTAGTCCTCTCACACCCTTAGTTTTTTCTCAGAAAGCCATGAACCTCTTTTCAGCACCAAACTCCCCAGTCCCAAATGTCTGCTTTTCTATTACCACTTGGCATAACCCCATTCTCTTCTATATCTCTTTTTCTACCATCTTCAATCATATAATAACCCCCTTCAGTCGCCTATGGACATACCGGTATGTCCAGAAAACTCATCTGGACAGCCTGGAATCCCTCCTGCTAGCATAGCTGGCTTTCTTCTGCCCAATCTCCTGTAACAGCTTTCTCGCGCGGAGGGGGCGCCAGAATGCTATTACAGTTAAAATGCTGATGTCACCCAGAAGGTCATCGGAGGACAGGATATCCCCTGCAGTGTCTGTCTAGACCCTGCTGGAATATCCGATCGCTCGGATGACACACTGATCATGGGCACTGATCTCCATGCAAGTCTATGGAGACCATGTTTCTCACTCTTCTCACCAGCTAAAAAGATAAACAAAAAAGAAAAGAAAAAAGTGTTAGTGATTTTTTTTTTATCAATAAAAAAATTGCAGACAGGACATTAGGTTGTACTAGGCTTGTTATTCTATGTGCATAAATATTCTAGGAGTCATTTGTTATAAGCTTTCAAACAGTAAATTTTGGAAATAGATTTGAATACTTGCCAAAAATACTATATTTAATCAATACCCCTTAAACATAACATTATCATAGCTGATTCAATTTTACTAAGAGAAACAAGTAATGTTCAGCTCTACTGTGCTGCATTCTTACCCAGCAGCCATGTTTTAAGTTGTGAAATTCTCTGATTACCTTTAGAATTTGCCATGATATTATGGTAAAGGCATAATAAAAGGAGGAACTATTCATTAAGCATGTATGCATAGCAAATATCCATTTTAGGTCACACATGTACAAATCTGAGTGACTGTGGCAAGCATGTTTTCCTGTCCGAAAAAAAAGGGTTTTTAGTTTCCCTACAAGTTAATACAGACATACAGACAAATATCAATTTCACATTATATATATAGGCATGTACATGAGGACTAAAAACGATTCAGAATAATGTTTGGTTTTGTTATGGGCTCATTTGTTTTCAGACAACAAATATTGTTTCCTGACCTTTCTGTCCAGATGAAATTCAGAATGTTTTTTCATTGTAGGGTCTCTCCTTCTCACTCGCGCATTGCACACTCCACACACCTGCTACATTAACAAGCAGCTTCAGAAAGAACAGGGAAATTTCCTCTTCATTCACATTTATTATAACACAACTCTGGCTACATCGAGTTTCCAAAACGTGCTTCCATATCTTAGCTATAAATTTGGCTGACCACTGCGTTCACAGTCCTTAACATTGACAGTTCTTTGTGTTTCAAATGAGCTTGGGCAGAACATCTGAAATGTATGCTGGAGAAAAACCTTGTGAATACCTTGTGTCTTCTTGCTGTGCTCAGGCTTCCCACATTGACTTTTGTGTCTTTAGCAACCTCACCTTGTAAGTGAGTTTGGCTGTACCCAACCCTGTTTTATTCCTCCTACACAGCTGTTTCTATTTCAGTTAATGATTGTGTTTCAACCTACATATTAAATTGATGATCGTTAGCACCTCCTTGGTATTAATGTTTATTCATACACCTAATTGTACACTGACAAAATCCTTGACTTTGTGCAAGTGTACCTAGAAGAATTAATGCTGTTTTGAATGCAAAGGGTGGTCACATCAAATATTCATTTAATTTACTTTTTCCTCTGTTCACTCACTTTGCATTTTGGTAAATCGTAACATTTCTATTTTTTAAGACATTTTTATTTTCCAGCATTTTTGTCACACCTGACTAAAACCTTTGCAATGTACTGTAATATACTATTTTCAACCATATCTATATGGACCTTGCTTTGTGCACTAGTATATGAACAAAAGTATTGGAGGATACCTCTTAATTATTGAAATCAGGGTTTGGGCTAGGCCCAGTGAAGGAAAATCTTAATCTTCAACATACCAAACAATTTTGGACAATACTATGCTACCAATGTTGTGGGACCATGACTGTGCCCCAGTGCACAAAAGCAAGGTCCATGGTTGGATAATCTTGGTGTGGAAGAACTTGACTAGCCTGAACAGAGCGCTGAGCTCAACCTCATCCAACACATTTGGAATGAACTGGAGTGGATATTGCAAGCTAGGACTTTTCATCCTGTGCCTGACCTCACAAATTCCGAAAAATCGTTCCCAGAAAAGTGGAAGCTGTTATAGCTGCAAAGGGGCCACCAACTACATATTAATGTAGAATACAATGCCATAAAAGTCCCAGTTGGTGTAATGAGCAGGTGTTTCAATACTTGTTTTTTCCATCAAAATAACTCAACACACAGCCCTTAATGTCTAAACCTTGGCAACAAAAGTGAGTACACCCCTAAGTGGAAATGTCCAAATTGGGTCCAACTAGTAATTTCCCCTCCCCGGTGTCATGTGACTCATTAGTGTTACAAGGTCTCAGGTGTGAATGGGGAGGAGGTGTTTTAAATTTGTGTTATCGCTCTCACACTCTCTCATACTGGTCACTGGAAGTTCAACATGGCACCTCATGGCAAAGAACTCTATGAGGATCTGAAAAAAAGAATTGTTGCTCTACATAAAGATGGCCTAGACTATAAGTAGATTGCCAAGACCCTGAAACTGAACTGCAGCACGGTGGGAAAGACCATACAGCGGTTTCACAGGACACGTTCTACTCAGATCAGGCCTCGCCATGGTTGACCAAAGAAGTTGAGTGCAC